>JAYJMB010071941.1:10375-23842 GCA_036873735.1 Pouteria campechiana | reverse complement strand
AAGTAGGCTCGAACGAAATCATAAGGGGTAGAGAGGACAAAATCCCTGTTGAAATCACACAGGATCCGGCTGGAAGGGGGTCACCTCTCTCGAATGGGCCCGTGCGGGTAGACATCGTGCCAGACTTCGCTGGGAGTAGCAGTCGGGTGGAGGGTTGGGATGACTTTAGTGGGATCATGCGACACTCGATACCCCCACACCGAACCCCTTCCATGTAGGGCTCTGCAAAGAATCAAATCTCTCTCTCTTTCTCTCTCTCTCTCTCTATATATATATATAAATATATATACATTAAATTCAATCAATGGGTCATGCTCAATACAACTTATTATTTAGATGAGATTCAATCAGTCATTTTATTCAAAGATTTAATTAGCCTACAAAAGTAATCTCTATTGAGAGTGAATAAACATCACTTAAAAATCTTTTTTTATTTTGTACCTTACCTTAGTATTTAATTAGATTAATTTTAAATTTTAATTAAACAAGTAATGCTATATATAACAAGCATATTAAATGCAATATATATGACACGACTTAAATTAATTATTTACATAGACATTTTAATAATATTATTACTATAAAATTTTTTCATAGGGTTCATTAGTTAATAAGAATAAAAAGGTAGGAAAAAATAAAGAAAAAGAGAGAAAATAATGTATTATAATAGAAAATAATAATTAAAAATAAAGTAAATAAAAATAAAATAGATATATTTTTTTCTTTAAAAAGATTATAAATAATGATTAAATATATAGTTAATAATATAAAAAATTAGAATTATTAGGTAATTAAATTATTAAATTACATGTGAAATTTTATGGTAAACTTTTCTACGTCTTTTCCTACTTATCAAGTATCAACCGAGTGTATAGAGAATAATCATGGCTATAAATTGGATGAAGATAAAAAATAAAATTTTGATAGCAAAGTAGATAAAAAGGAGAAAGATAAAATTATTTACATATTTATGTATTACATAATAAAAGAAAATTTCTTTTTCGAAAAATATTTTCTTTCCTGATGACCAAATGCAGTTGGAAAATTGGCCCGGCCCACGAAGTGGAGCGTTGGAAGTCACATGCAGGCTATTATTTGCTCCTCCATTGCTCCGTGATACACGAACTCCCGGATTTTGATAAACGACGATGCGTAGATCGGTCGTGTTCTAAATCATCTTAGTTTTGACTCTGGTGCCATCCGCCACGATGATTTAGGCGCCAGCTCAAACGAGCTAAAAATATTTTCGTGGGCATCTAGGTTGAGTATCGAAAGCCATACGTTGGCGGAGTATCAAATAACGTCATTCGCAGTACTTAGGTGGCGAAGTGACTCGACAGGCGTCACACGTCTGCTCATCATGTACCTTTTCCAGAGTACAACCAGGCGTATTATCGTCCAAAATTCCTCAACTTTATCACCAGCATCTGCTTTTATCTTTACAGGATCAAAACCATTTCTATAACGAGATTCAAACTTTATAATCAAAACACCACATTAGAATATCATGTACGAGAAAATGGGACAGTCTTCAGAAAATGGACCGTCAAAATTCCAATTCTACCGTCTCGCTGATTGATATATGAGGTAATAGTCAGAGTAAGAAATTCACGAAGATCTTCGCACAAAGTTTGGCGGAGTCCAATCGAAGATGCTCCTTCAACGGTAAAGATCTCCAAGAGACAATCTGGCCTCTCGATTTGTATGGCGGCAACCGGGTGCAATGGGCAGGATGCGAACCGTAAAAGGTTGAATGGTCGGACGGTGGAAATTTCATCCAGGATCTGGCATCCTGGGAACCAGCGGTAGAGATGATGCCACGTGTTTGCCACGTGTATGTAAACATCAGGCCCTATATATAGCCCGAATCCCTCCATAACGTCCGCTCGTCTTCAGGAGACTGGGCAAACACTTTCTTCTCTGCTGCGCGAGGTAATTTCACGAGACCTCAGAACGTTTTCATTTTTACAAGCTTTGGCAGGAATCGTTGAAGCGGCGACATTGAAAACTAGAAATCTGGAGATTCGAGAGGGTTTCTGTAGCACTGGAAACCCAAGAGTTGAGCGAAACGGGAGCTTTTCTTCTTATTTTTGGCGCTTACGAAGGGGTAGAAGTCCGACGATTTGGCGGCATGGAATAGAAAAGCAGTACGTTCTGGCGCTTCAGGAATTCGTTTTACGGCGATTACTTTCACAGCTTTGAGCTAAAACGAGAGGTATGTGGAGTGTTCTTTTACTTGTCGGGGCAGAAATTTCAATGAGTTCTTGAATTATCTGATAGTTTTTAGGGAAAAACTGAGGCGAAATCGCTCAACGCATCAATTGGAGACGAATATTATAGATCGAGAAGCTTTTGGCAGATTCGAACGTAGAAATGTTAATGTTAATGTTGATGTTTGATTGGTTTTGTGCAGGGAAATCGAACATCGGCCATTTTGGGCGGGTTTCTTTTCTCCTTCTCGGAATCGCTTGTTGTTCTTCTAGGTAAACACTGCGATTGGATATCTGAGGTAGTTTAGATCAGATCGTGGAAGTTTTCTGTCGAGAACCGGGAAGCTTAACATTCTTACAATAGTTAAGCAGCCATTCAGCTCTTTTTAGCAAGCTTCGAGGCTTTTCTTGTGGTGAAACCTGTGGGCGAGCAATCGGAAAGCTGACAGATGCCAGTGGAGAAGAGGGAGGAGATTTAGGAAAGTATCTGCTTTTCTCGGTTTTGTGTTGTTTGTAGTCCAGAGATAATATTTGTTTTTTTTGTTGGCTTTCTTTTTATATCTGGCGTTTGTCTGGATATGAAGATTCCATCAAAGAGCCAGCTTGCTTGCTGTATCAGTTTCTGCGTTGGTCCATCAAAGCATTTCAAAGGCATCTGAGGGTTTTGATTGGACGTGGTTCCATTTCTGCTTTTGATCTCGCTGTTTTGATCCTCGCAAACGACGGGAGCCATCTTCTAGAGGTATAGAATTTTCACTGTTTCTGTGGTGATTTAGCTGCGAGAGTTATTTGTTGTATTGAATGTGTTTGATCTATCACTTAGATATCGTTATAGTTGCGTCGATGTTTTTGTTTTTTCATCTCTTGAAAAATTTACCGTTGGACTGAAAAAAGGGTAAATATATTTCAGGTTGCTTAGTGGGCTAAAGATTTATTAGATCAGTAGCTTAATGTATTACTTTTGGGCCTTTGGCTGAATTGTTTGCTTAATTGACTGCTTGTGAACTTTACAATAAATTGATAGAATCGTACAAAAATCCCTGTTGTAATACATATTCCTTTGAATTATGTACCAGTTCATTTTAGCATTTGTTACTGTTGGAGTTGCAATTATTTAGTGGCATATGTTACCTTCATCATGAGAAGGAAATTCTCTTTTGCACTTTCTTTTCCTTTCAGATTAACCAATTCCAGTGAATAAAAGTGACATTTGCCATTTCAAGATGAATGGTTCTGTGCTTGTAGCAATAGCTGCTTCAATCGGTAACTTACTGCAAGGATGGGATAATGCCACAATTGCAGGTAACTTTTTATCTCATTTTTTTAAGCATTCTTGATGATTTTTAAGAGCAGAGTTGCAAGAGAGTTTCATTTAAATTGAAGTCCGGATATACTTTTCAAGAAAACAGATTGAAATATAAGAACCACGGGAGCCAATTAAATTAAAAGAGAAGAGAAAAAAAAAAGGATTTTTCTGTGCACCGAATTCCACGCATAGAGCTTGTGTAGTGGTTTGGATATTTCAATTTTGTTCTAATGCTTTTGTTATTAGGATTTTACACATTGCTGTTTAAAAAGCTGAAATACATTAGTGCTTGCCATAAAGCCTTTCATTTTCAATGTCATTCTTCTTTCAGGGGCTGTCCTTTACATAAAAGAAGAATTCAACTTGGAGAGAGAACCAACAATTGAGGGGCTAATTGTTGCGATGTCCCTTATTGGAGCCACCATTATCACAACATGTTCTGGCCCCATATCAGACTGGGTTGGTCGCCGTCCGATGTTAATACTCTCAGCAGTGTGTTACTTCCTCAGTGGATTGGTCATGTTCTGGTCTCCCAACGTCTATATACTTTTATTAGCAAGGCTCTTGGATGGATTTGGAGTTGGTTTGGCTGTTACTCTTGTTCCGGTTTACATTTCTGAGACAGCCCCATCAGAAATAAGGGGATTATTGAATACACTTCCGCAATTTAGTGGTTCTGGTGGGATGTTTTTTTCATACTGCATGGTTTTTGGTATGTCGTTGATGGATTCACCAAGCTGGAGATTAATGCTCGGAGTACTCTTCATTCCTTCTCTCCTCTACCTTGCCTTGATGGTATTGTTTTTGCCTGAGTCTCCAAGGTGGCTAGTAAGTAAAGGGCGGATGGCGGAGGCTAAAAAGGTTCTCCAGAGGTTACGAGGTAGAGAAGATGTCTCAGGTTCGTAATTCTCCTGAAACTCCTCAAGGGACTCTTTGAGTTAATGTAGTTTTCTATCATGGCTCACATGGCTTGGGCTTGAGTTTTCATGTGGTTCTATCATTTGTGGGAGCTCCACTGGACCCTTCACTAATTGGATTTGTAGTTATGGTCTGAGAGATCATGTATAACTGTTTCTTTTTTTTTTTTCTTTTTTTCTCTCTCTCTCTTTTTTTTTTGATAGTCTGGGTTGATGAGAATACAGTTTATTTTATATCAATTGATAGCACAAGTACTTTTGTTGCAACCATGTTCTCCTTTTCATCTTAACACGAATTTAGTTTGGAGTCTTCTGGCTTTCTCAAATTGAACTCGACATGTTATACAGAAAAAATTCCAAAGAAAAAGGATTGTTACATTATAACAGTCAATGAAATGCAATAAAATCTGCTAGTGTATAAATTCTAAAAGAAGCATACTGTCATTATACCAATGTTTAAGAATGTTGATTTTGTAATTTTAGTATCTTAGCAATCAATGTTTTCATCATGTTGTATGTGATTTCTGTTCTTTTTGTGTTTTCTTAACCTATTTTTGTCATGCTGTGTGGTTTTTCTGTTCTTCTTGTGTTATCTTAACCTTTTAAAAGTGTGGAGATATAGATCATTCTCTCTTTCATCCTATGACAAAGAAAACATGTCTCTTGTATGCACGATATGGAGTACTGATTATTTGTTGATGTACAGGGGAGATGGCTTTGTTGGTTGAAGGACTGGGAGTTGGTGGTGAAACATCCATAGAAGAATACATAATAGGTCCTGCTGATGATCTTGCTGATGATCATGATCTTGTTTCTGACAAGGACAAGATCACATTATATGGGCCTGATGCAGGCCAGTCTTGGGTTGCTAGACATGTAACTGGACAGAGTGCCCTTGGTCTTGCATCTCGCCATGGAAGCATGGCGAACCGGAGTGCTTCCCTTATGGACCCTCTGGTCACCCTCTTTGGGAGTGTCCATGAGAAACTCCCTGAAATGGGAAGCATGAGAAGCACACTCTTTCCTAACTTTGGCAGCATGTTCAGCATGGCTGAGCAACAAAATAAAAATGAGCACTGGGATGAGGAGAGCCTCCAGAGAGAGGATGATGATGATGACTATGGACCCAACACTGTAGGTGCTGATTCTGATGACAACTTGCGGAGCCCACTTCTGCTATCACGTCAGACGACAAGCATGGAAGGGAAGGATATGATCCCTCCACCAGCTACTGCACATGGAAGCATTTTAAGCATGAGAAACCAGAGCAGCCTTATGCAGGCAGGTGCCGGTGAAGCTGTCAGTAGTATGGGGATTGGTGGTGGGTGGCAACTTGCATGGAAATGGACTGAGCGGGAGGGAGAAGACGGAAAGAAGGAAGGAGGATTTAAGAGAATTTATTTACATGAGGGTGTCCCTGTGTCTCGTCGTGGATCTCTTGTTTCACTTCCTGGTGGCGATGTCCCTGTTGAAGGGGATTTTGTCCAGGCAGCTGCTTTGGTGAGCCAGCCTGCTCTTTATTCTAAGGAGTTGATGAAGGAGAGTCCAGTTGGACCAGCTATGGTTCACCCATCAGAAACTGCTTTAAAAGGGCCAAGATGGTCTGATCTTTTGGAACCAGGAGTCAAGCATGCATTGATAGTTGGTGTTGGAATCCAAATACTTGAGCAGGTAGAGTGAAGGAATTTTTTATTCAAGAGCCTTCAAATTTTAGATTCTAATTTGTGATGTTTGATGGGTGCTTTTACTTAATTCATGTTTTGACCTAGAATGCTTGAGAAGTATTCTGTATGCTATCTTTGTTTCCAATGCTAATCTAGTTACCATACCTCTCAATGAAATCATTGCTCTTCAACGCAGCTCTGCAATGAACTAGTATCTCACATACTTACAATTACATGCATATATGCATGCATCTGCATGTGCATATTTTGTCATGTTTCAAAATCCCACATTGAAGGAAAGACCAATTATTATTATTTATATGAAAACTTGTGAATGCGAGCAGATCATCTAGGTTGGCACACTAAATCAATGCAGATTTGTGAGTATAAGTTCATGTTCAGCCCCATGCATTGACATGCCTTAAAATCATTTCTCCATTTATTTTAAAGAATTTTCTTTATTTTGGAGTAATGATCATTATTTCATTGTCATCATTATTATTTGATGTTTGATAGTTGCTTTAGCTTAACGATGACTACTTCTTCCTATTTTTTTTCTGATTTTCTTTTTTGCAGAACAAGGTTAAAATATCATATTAATTCTCCTTACACAATTTTTTTCTTTAGATACAAGTTATTTAATTTCTTTGGTCATCTTAGTTGTTTCATGAAAATCCCAAAAGTCAATTTCCACAATTTACATGCATAAGATTAATGTGTCACTTCAGGTCATTTTCTTTGTTTCTAATTTTGTTCACAATGCACATTTTATTTGTGCAGTTTGCAGGCATCAATGGGGTTCTCTACTACACCCCTCAAATCCTTCAGAAAGCAGGTGTTGGAGTTCTTCTTTCAAACTTGGGCCTTGGCTCAGATTCTGCATCTTTTCTTATTAGCATGGTCACGACCTTATTGATGCTTCCCTGTATAGGTATTGCCATGAGGCTTATGGATGTCTCTGGCAGAAGGTAAGTTTGTGTTACTTTCTGTTTTGAGTTTTCCTTTTAAAATGCCATAATTTTTTTGATACTCCTTCCTACTTAGGTAAGAACCAATACAAAAATTTATCTTTTGAGAAAATTCTAAGCGTTCTTCATGTTCCTTTCTTGTCTTGTAATATTGCTTTCTCTATTCCTTCTGCATTCCTTATATCTATTTATTCATAGTGAGTGATTTAATGCAAGGGGTTTCACTGATATTTCAGTGCAACCCTCTTGGTTAGGGCCTACTATGATGCGTTGGCAAAAATCCAATATGTTCATGCTTTTGGCTATGATGTCTAAACTTATATTGATCAAAGATTCAGGTGGATCATAGCAATAGAAACACTTAACAGCGAATATATTAGTTAAAAGTTTTGTAGTTAATTGTGCAATCCACAAATTAAATAATCTTTTACCTTTTAAGGATGATTTAACATTTTTTTTGCATGGTAAGCTGCATGTAGGTCTCCAGTCAAAATGATTTTAAATGTGTTGATTAAGTAAAATGCTACAATTAAGAGGTTTTAATGAAAATTTCAGTAACATTAGCTTCACTAAATCATTCTAATGCATCTATACTGCAAACGCACACACAAATACATGTGTGCAAATAGACACATATAGCATATGTGTCTATCTACACATACAAATGTTTATGTGTACATATATACATTTATGTGCATGTATCTGCTTGAACCATCTTGAATGGTTCACTCTCTCAAGGATGAGGATCTCTTACGAATCATTGCATTTCTACTAGTTATCCCAGTCCCATGGAAGTATCCTTTCTATCTCAAAAGATACAAAGTTTGCAACATTGCCATCCTTTGTGTGGTTGGAATGGTGTCAATGTGATGTGGAATTTTAGTGTCCTCATTTTTTGCTTGATTTATTATAAATTCATTCAACTAGGGAAAAAAAAAAGAAAAAAGAGAAAATGCAGAGTAATCTTAAATCCCTCTTAAACAAGGTAAACATTAAAGCAATCACTGGCCCAAAATAAAGAAAAATTCAAATGAAAACATTCAGTTCTGATGTATTTGTATTTTGGTTTTCAACACAAATGTTTTTCATAGCTGAAAGATAGCTACAGAATATGAAAACTCAGTTCAATGTCCAGTTGGATCAGGTGTTAACATAGAATTCAAGCTGGGTAAAAGAAATGCTATTGCGCTTTAGGGTTCTATGCATTTTTCAGGTACTAATCAAATTAAATAGAGGCTTTATGTGGTAGCTGTGATGCTAGGTATGCTTTATGAAGTAGAATGTTTAGGCAAATACAAAATGTCTATAAAATGATAATGACAAAAATGGAAATATTGAGGTTATCTGTCTGGCAAGACTAGAAAGGACAGTTAAAAACAAAAGAAAATGAGAAATTTAAGGTGGTATGAGTAGGTAATAAGTCTAGAAATGTAGACTTGGATGGTTTTGTCATATCCAACGGAGGCCAAGAATTGCATTTACTAGGTGTTTGTTCCAATATTATTAGAATCAATCTGATAATTTGCCAATAATTGAATTAGCTTATTAACTGGTTTGGTTTAAACTTTTTGATGCCTTGCTTTGAATTGATTTTGGACAACAATGCCATCTTTATATGCCTATTGATCTTAATTTCTGTGTTAAATAAGTTTAATGGCATTAAATTTCAAAATCATGTTCCAATACAATTTTAAATCTAATAGATGGAATAGATTTTCACTTCACTTGAAGTGAGCTCCACATGGACTGTGATGAAGTGGAATCTCATCATGCACTACCATCTACCAAGGCGAGCATCCCCCTTCCAAAGGCGACCAACATCCTCTACCCCTTTTCTTCTTCTCAAGCAACGCGCATTGTAACAGAGAGGAGGGAGGAATATGCGCAATAAGAGACATCCCAACGCAAACCAGTTTTTCTATTGGGGATGGAAGATGAAGAAACATGGGGAGGAGTGGGCCTCACGAGTATCAATTTTCGTATTGAAAAATACTTGGATCAGATGGACGCTATGGCTTGCCTTTATTTGATTCACATCATCTCATTAGATCACTTAGTAAAAGGGTTTATATTCATATAGATTTTTTTTCCTCCGTACCTAACTTATCGATTTGAATTGAACTCACTTTTCCTAATCAAGCTATGTGATAGAATACTACATGGCAGCAGGGATACCATCACTTGCTAGTCAAACGTGTGCTATGAGGTTTTATCACCTAGGAAGCCATCCCTTTTGCAAACTATGAAAACATTTGGAGTGTGTGATGCCCTTTGTTTTCCTTCTTAGCAGTTCAGAACAGCAGTTGCTTCTACCCTTATACATTTCACAAATCTCGGCCAAACTAGTGATCAAATTTGATGTTCAGTTGAGTTTGATGGGACTGACCAGGGTTGATATCTGTCAAGATTACTTCTTCTTTTACAGTTCGACGTGGCAGATTGCTGCTGCTTTTGTATATTTAAAAAATCTCATGCAAATCAGTGATCCTAAGTAAGGTTCAGCTGAGTTGATAACGCTAGCCAGGGTTTAATCAATCAATCTAGTGAACTGGTTTGACAGTGACATCTGGGTTTGAATGTTTCCTAATCAGTTTGAAAATTGGTAGGCTTTTGTGTCAATTGAGAGATTTTCAAAACATGGTTGGGGGCATAAATCCCATAACAAAGCCATACATTATGATGGCTTCCTGCTTATGGGATGGATTTGGATGCTGACTTTAACAGTGGTTTTTGGTCAACTTAGGATCGCCAAGGTGCTTTCATCTAACTTTTGTAGAACACGAAGACCTGGGGGGATTTCTTAAAATGAATGCAGTTTGTTGATGTGCTATTGAATTAAACTATAAATCTTTAAGGAATTTTTTGATTGCTCTTAAGATAATGCAAAATTCCGGTAATGGTCAGTCTGACTTCGTGTGATTTGGTGCATCCAAATGACTCTTATTGATGAGAACAAGATTTTATTTTATTTTATCAGTAATGAAGAATTAAATGTATTCAATTTGTTACTCATTTCACTCAATATGGATGCTTAGGATGCTCATTGCAACGTCTCTTTCCAGATCATCGAATTTGATGTTTGCTTTCTCTTGTAGGAGCTTGCTACTCACTACGATTCCCGTCTTGATAGTTTCACTGACAGTACTAGTTGTTTCTAGCGCTATAAGCATGAACAATGTTGTCCAAGCTTCACTCTCCACCGTCAGTGTTGTGGTCTACTTCTGCTGCTTTGTCATGGGCTTCGGTCCAATACCAAACATTCTTTGTGCTGAGATCTTTCCTACCAGCGTTCGAGGTGTTTGTATTGCCATTTGTGCACTGACATTTTGGATTGGAGATATCATCGTCACGTACACGCTCCCTGTGATGCTAAAGTCTATTGGCCTTGCTGGTGTTTTTGGAATCTACGCTGTCGTGTGCGTAGTCTCCTGGGTATTTGTTTTCTTAAAAGTTCCTGAAACCAAGGGCATGCCTCTTGAAGTCATTACTGAATTCTTTGCTGTCGGAGCAAAGCAGGCTGCAAAAGCAACCTAAAGCCTGGAGTGAAAGCAATGTGGATAAAGAGTCGTGGATAAGTGTGTTTTTAGTGAGAATATCTTTGTTTTGAGGCTTTAAGATAAGGCAATTTTCATTTACATCATTCTTTTTAACTTTTGCTCAATCTGTTTTTCTTAGAGTTACCCATGCATTTTCTTTTAGGAGATCTCGCAAACATTGGAATTAAATGTGCTGCACGCCAGCAAAAAGCATTTTCGGGCATTTAGATTGTTGATGTTATGATCCCTGCCATGAGTCGCCAATTTTTTACACACAAAAGAATAAGCAAACAAGGTCTCAAAATGAAGTCCAATAATCAAATGTTTGGTCTCTCTCATGTATGATTGGTCGGGAGTCGTCTGAGGTCTGGGTTCAGCAAATCAGTTGTCTTGACTCTTGCGCTAACCTATTGTTTTTGAATCAAATGGTGTTGGTTGCACTGCTTGTCCTCTAATCAAGTACCATTGGCTGTCTGATGAATGATGATACATGGGAGGGTAAAACCCCAGAGGGCAGTTCAGATTTTGTTTGGAAAACATGTTTTCCACATTCGGTTAAGTTTGCAAAGTGAAGGATCGAGTTAGTCATACTGTGAAGAAATTCAGTACAGGCCAGCGTGCCTCTCTCTCTCTCTCTCTCTCTCTCTCTCTCTCTCTCTCTCTCTCTCTCTCTCTCTCTCTCTCTCTCTCTCTCTCTCGTCTTGGAAAATGTAGTTTAGAATACGGTCCCAGCCTGGCTGCTTAGCGGTGAATTGTACAACGATTTATTGTAGGTTTTGATTAAGAAACTGTTTTTGTTCTCTTGGCTCCATAATGCAATCATTTACGCTTTAAAGAAATGCGATCCCTTAGTTTCACCATAGGTTCACATACGAATTTCAAACTTAATGTTTTGGACTTTAGTCCATTAAAATTAAAAATAGTGTGTCAAATGTTAGGAAATTATTCACAATTTTATGAAACATACAAAGAAGTTATGATTGAAGTAGCTCTCATCGTGTATGTATATATGGGGGAAATACTTCTATGTATACGTATATATCTTACCTTTCATTGCAGATATATCTGATGTATTTAGGAAAATTAGTTGATATTTTGGTAGCTAATTTGCGTGTATACCTATATATTTACCTTTAATTGCAGATATATCTAATACATTTAGGGATATTTTACCTATAGAAACATGCTTTCCGAATCTACTAAAATATTTCGCGTTGTTGTTAAAATCATTTCAAATGCCTAAAATACTTTTGCCACTCGTCAAGCACCATCAGTACTTAGATTTCGCTGGCACTAAAAATTAAGTGCTTTGCTTGGTCTCTGTTTCTGCACAATGAGTTGTACCTGTTTGCTTTAAGCAAAAGTGGAGTCGTAGATGAAGACATTGCCATCTCCAAGGACGAGGATGTTTGGTCAACATGTGACTAGAAAAAATTTCTGAAGAATCACGCAAATATCTGGTTTTGGAGCTAGCAATGCTAACTTGAAAATGAACATGTTGTCAGCTATTTGAGTGCTCCATAAATTGTCGGCGTGAATATGGGCAAAGCTTCCTGCTTAGAAGTTACAACAAAGTTTATGCATTTGGTATTATTTACTAAATGCGTTTTACATGAATTGCTTCTTTTCTATGCTTTAATTTAAAGAGTTTGTTTTTCGAAAGGTTATTATTAAAAATATTAGCTTTTCATGAGGAAAGAATAACCTAGTTATTAGAAAATAGTGAAACTTTATTTAATTGCAACATAATTATTTATGACTACCGTTGTACTTGTGCATATATGTGGATTTTTTTTTTTAAAGCCAATTGAAATATTAGAGGAAACTTTAAAAAACCGCAGAACCCTAATTTGATCAGCGCTAAAACTCAGCTTTTCCCAGCTTTTCCCAATCCCAACCCGAAGAACTTGGGTTCAACCTGAACCCGATTCCTGACAAAGGAATACTAATAGAAATGCGTTAGGGAGGTTATCTATGAACTTCGGGTAGGTAAATTAAAGCTTTTATAAATCTGAAAATTTGAAATGGCTTAATTTCAGAAAAAAAATCTTATCTATAATAATGCGTGTGATGGATTCTTTTATTTCATATAATTATTTTAAAAACTTTATTTCTTTTGCATTTATTTCATTTATAACTCCAATGTTGCCGCTGTTGACATTACCAGGGGGTGCAAATCGGATATATTTTCGCTTTGAAATTTTATGAATTGATAATTTATTTTAAATAAAGAATTAAAATATTAAAGTATAGTAAATTAAATAAGAAAAGAAACAAAAGTTAGTGATATATGTTCTATTGAGACTTCATCTTAGTTAAAAGCTCTTCAATATAACTGCTTAATCACGGTGATCATTTAATGAATTAAATCAACCTGATTTTTCATTGAGACGAGTTTCAATTAAGCTTCATCCTAGGTTGAAAGTTAAATCACTTATTCTAAGCTTTAATCTTGCTTTAATTGTTGAAATATTCCTGTTAAAGTCTAATTTAAAATTTAAATTCAGAATTAGTTGATTAAATTTAAAATTCAATTTAAAACTTTTATATATCTTGTAAATTCTCGTCCAGTTCCACTTAATACTAACTCAACTCACTTCCTAAATCAGGTCAAATTCAACCCTAAATTTAAATAATCATAAGCTTAAAAACTAAACCTTAAACTCTAAAATTTTCAATTTTAGGGGTTGTATTCGGGTTTAATCTGACCCAAATTGCTCCGCTAGACATTACTCCTTTTCTTTTATACCTTTCTATAGCTTCATTTCTCTAGGTTTACCTCTTTCTAGCTTTGTAAGAACCATATGTTTTTCTTATCCAATCTGACCTCATCTCCCTCTTTAAGCCCCTAAGATCAGGGTTAATA
>JAYJMB010071930.1:4725-23843 GCA_036873735.1 Pouteria campechiana | reverse complement strand
TGATTCTTCAAAATCAATTCCTTCCTCCTGACAGTACCCTTTTGCTACTAATCTTACTTTATTTCTTACTATAATTCTAGATTCATCTAGTTTATTCCTAAAGACCCATTTAGTTCTTATAGTAAATTGATGATTTGGTTTTAGAACTATAGTCCACATATTATTTCTTTTGAATTGGTCTAATTCTTCTTGCATAAATGAAATCCAGTTTTCATCTTCTAAAGCCTATTCTATGCAAGTTTGTTCTAGTTGAGAAATAAAAGCAAACTTGCCACATATTTGGTAACAAGAAGATTTGGTTCTAACTTTGTCATTACTAATTATCTAACTTTCAGGGTGATTATGCATGAATCTCCAATCTTTAGGAAAAATATTATTACCTTCGTTGTTTACCTTATTGATGGGTGGTCCATCGTTTGTTTCTTCTTCATCCATCTGTGTTTTTGATTAAGAAGGTTCTCCTTCTTTGTCTTATATTTTCATTTTCTCAACTAAAGTTATTAGTTCACCTATCTCATCATCAAAATCACTAGTCCTCCTAGAGGAATTAGTATTTTCATCAAATTTTACATGAATAGATTCCTCTACAATCTTATTTTTCAGATTGTAATCTCTAAATGCCTTACTAATAATGGAATAACTAAGGAAGATGCCTTCATCAGATTTGTTTTCAAATTTTTCTTAGTTTTCTTTGCCATTATTAAGAATAAAACACTTACAGCTAAAAGTACAAAAATATGAAATATTTGGTTTCTTGCCATAGTATAATTCAAATGGAGTTTTGTTGAATATGGATCTAGCAAAGATTCTGTTAATAATATAACATGTTGTATTCATTGCTTTAGCCCAAAAATATTATGGGTGGCTGTATTCACCAACATTATCCTTGTCATCTTTTGTAAGGATCTGTTTTTCCTTTTAACTGCTCTATTTTATTAGGTGTTCTTGGTGCAGAGAAAGTTTGAAGAATTCCATTATTTTCAAAGAAATCAGTGAATCTATGGTTTTCAAACTCTCCACCATGATCACTCCTTATGAAAACTATATGAGAGCTTTGATCATTCTATACATGTTTGAAAAATACCTCAAAGAATGAAAAAGCTTTATCTTTGGATGTTAGAAATATTACTTAGGTAAATCTACTAAAGTCATCTATAATGACATATGAGTAATGTTTCCCTCCAAGGCTTCTTGTTCTTATTAGTCCAACTAAATCCATATGTAACAATTGAAGAGGATTGGTTATGTATACTTCTTTGTTTGATTTGAATGATTCTTTTACTTGTTTGCCTTTCATATAAGCATCACATAACTTATTGCCAAATTTGAGTTTTGGTAGGCCAACAACTAGATCTTTATTATATAGTCTTTCAATCAAATTCTCGTTGGCATGTCCTAGTCTTCTATGCCACAACATGGGTTCATTTTCATTTACAACAAGACATTTGACTTGGATATCACATAAACCGATGAAATACACATTTTACTAATTTTAACTACTCTACCTTTTCCATTATCCCCAAAGGTAATTGTTCATCAGTTTTTAGCTTTTAGTTCTGTGGATAGCTTCCTTTCTCCTGTCATGTGTCTTGAGCAACCATTATCAATGAACCACTTGCTACTCCCTATGGCTCTCAAACACACCTGCAGTAATAAAATTAAGCTATAATTTTTTGTACACATTTAGGAATGGGTCCAGGTGGGTTAGTAGAAAAATATTTTGGCACCCATTATTTTTTAGATGCTACTAATTTATTTTTTGGATATATATTTGTATTTACTACTTTAATAACTATCTTAGGAATCCAAATCATATTCTATTTGGGTTTTGATTTTCTTTTGTGATTTTTCTTTCCTTAATTTCCTATATCTTTCTTTGTTTTAAGTTTAAATAAGGTTGTAGTTAAGGTTTTTCTTAGAGCATGATTTTCTACTTTAATTTGCTCAAGTTCTATATTGATAGTCTAGTCAGTTTTGAGCAATTTATCTTCTTGTTTTAATTTGAAATATTCATTAATTGTTCTTTCAAGTTTTCTTTTAGTTTCCTTGTGTTTAGCTTTTAATGTTTTTAAATTTGAATATAGTTCTTCTAATAATTGTTTAATATAAGAAACTTCATATTTTGAATTTACCTCATCATTATGAATAGCCATGAAGCTTATTCCTGTATGATGCTCTTCTTAATCCTTTTCTTTGGAGCCGAGTGTACTGAATTGAGCTTCATTTTCTTCACTCAAGCTTTCTTACATCATGTTTTTCAGCATTTCCTATGTAGCCATAGCTTTCTTCTTCTTTCCAAATTTTCTGCTATTAGATATATTCTTTTTGTCAAAGTAAAAGTTATACATTTTCTTCTTGTCTCCGTATTTTTATCTAGTTCTGAGTAATCAAACTTCATATGCTCGTGCTTGTTGCAATTAATATAGATTGGAACTTTCTTTTTCTTATCTTTACTTTTGAAGTTCTTGAAATTGTTTCCAAATCTTTTCTTCTTGAACATATTTCTGAATCTTCTGGTTATCATTATCATATCCTCATCATCTTCAGTGATTAAGGTATCTTCTAAAGATTCTTCATTTTCTGATTCTACTTATAAAGCTATTATTTTCTTGCCTTTGACTTCATCTGGTGCTTTTTGTTTCATCAGGACTTCATGGTTATGAGTGATCCCATGAGTTCTTTTACTGTCACCTTTGTTAGATCTTTTGCTTCCTGTATAGTAGTCACTTTAAGCATCCAGTGTCTAGGTAGAGATCTCAAGATTTTCTTTACTAGCTTGGTCTCTTCGTATTTTTCTCCTAAGTTCTTTAAGCTGATCTTCCAAATATTTCAGAAATATTTTCGGATTCCTTCATAGAGAAGGCTTCTTATTCTTGCACTAGAAGATTTTTTTTTATCTCTTTTACTTAGTTTGTACCTTCATATACTATCTTGAGTTTATCCCAGATTTCCTTAGCTAAATCACATGCAGAAATCTTTTCAAACTCAGAGGAGCTTTTGAAGTATATTTATCTTCAGTGTTGGTGACATTCTTTCCATTTTTCACTATAAGCCACAATTAGTAATCAGTGACAGTCAAGAAATTTTGCAATCTTATTTTCTAATACCCATAATTGATTCCATCAAATGAGGGGGTCTGGAAGTAGATTGTCATTCAACAAATATATTATGGAACATGCTGACCATTTGAATCTCTTCAAAAGTTAATATACTGGAAATCAAAATTTAACTAGAGAAGCCTACTCTGATACCACTTGTTGGTCCCTTATCCAATGGTAGCTCAAGAGGGGGTGGGGGGGGGGGGGGTGAATTAAGCTTAAAAAGTTTTTGGCCAAATCAAATGATTAAAGTGCTGAATGAATAAGTAAAACAGATTATACAACACACACCACAAGATTTTTATAGTAGTTCGGCCCTTCTCGGGTTCCTACTCCACTTCTTTGAGTCAGTATTGAACTCAGGTTCCACTAATACCTTGATCAACCTAATCAAATACACATTGCTTTTATAACAAGATCAGCAACCAACTTACTGGTTTTCCAAGCTATCCAAAAACTTTCACAATTTGTTGATTTTCAAAGCTCACTAACAAACTTATACCTTTTTAGTAAGTTTTCCTACTTGCTTATCTTAATACAAAAATAACAAGCACTCTGCTTGTGTTACCAAATACTAAAATGAAATGTATAGATTATTATCTCTTAGTTAGATTTGTACATAAAATTATGAACTTTCAATAAATGAATAAATAGTGAGAATGAAAGATTCAAACTCCTTGATTGAGAAGTAATTTAGGCTTTGAGAGCTTCTGATAGAGATGTAGCCATTGGAGTTGAACTTTGAAAGAAGATTTTGAATGCTCTTCATGTATTCAGCAATGTTCATATGTTTTCGAAAAAAATAGTTATTTTCTTTTTGGTTCTAAATCTCTGTTTTATAGGTTGAGAGAGATTTTTCCATTGCTAAGTTTGGCAGACATTCAAATGTTTGAAAATATTTTTCTTTACCTTACATTTTATCTGACGTCTGACTTTGCTATATTTTGGTATTGATCTACTACTCTATTGCTGACTTTTCTCAACGTTCACTTTTGTTACGGGTGTTCTGAAGTTGCTTCTTCAGTTACTTCAAAGTGACGAATGAACAAATGATATCTTAATTGATCTTGGATGTTTTGATTAGTTTTCTTCAAATTCTCTAAAACGGTAATGAGCCTTCTTAATTGTGACAGTCCTTTGTAGAAAGAGGTTTGGATTTTCTGAACTTCTAATGCTTCAGAAAGGCGACTCCAAAGTAGTGTTTAATTACTCTGAAGCTTGTTTATTGTCTCCAAAGTAAAGCCTTGCGGACTCTGAAGAATATCTGTTTACTCCAAAGCTTGTTCGAATTTACTCTAAAACGTGACTTTAAGTTCTCTGAAGCATATCTGTTTACTTCAAAGCATAATTGAGTAACTCTGAAGCTTGTCCTCTTGTTTCTGAAGTATACTATCACGATTCTGAAACTTGCATGACAACTTCGAAGCATTCTTGATGATTTTGAAACTTTCTTGATTTACTCCGAAGTACGTTGTAACAGTTCTGAAGCTTTGCTATTGACTCCAAAGTGTGCTTATCAATTCTGAAGCATGCTTTGATGTCTCTGAAGTAGTTCCAGTTAACTCTGAAGCTTCCCGTGAGGTTTCCAAAGCTTATCTTAACTAACTCTGAAGCTTTCTAATTAACTCCAAAACAGACTTGTAACACCTCCAAAGTATTTTATTTTACTCCAAAACTCACTGTGAAGACTCCGAAGCAATCCAATTTGCTCCGAAACACATTAAGATGACTCCAAAGATATTTTTGTTGGCTCCGAAGCATGTCTTGAAGACTTCAAAAATTTTATTTTCTTGATTTAAGTATATGTGAAATTTATATAATTAAGTTTGAAAGAGCATTTACTTTATGTCTTCCTTTTATTATCATGTAGGTTATTCTCAAGTTGAATATGAGTTAATATTACTGCAACATACTTGAGAACAGATTGTTAGTACCTTAATATTTTACTCATGTCTTTGCTCATCATCAAAACATACTTGGTTAAAAATATTCATCAGAAAAATCAAGCTAGATAATATGTTCAACACCTACTAGGCCTTGGAACTCACTTAAGATTTTTGATATATTGGTCTATCTTTGTATTTTAGATTCACCAGTCATTGCATTAGATTTGCTTTATTTTGTGCAGTTTTCCTTATATACATTCTCTCTAATTTTTGCTAGAGTGCATATGCATCATGTTCATTGAAAAATTTTTAATAGATACCTTTATTTAAGGGTGCAACTAGGGAGGGTACCCATGAATCGAACCGGAACCAACCCATTTTTTCACGGGTTTGGTTCCACGTTTTTCTACCTAAAGGGTTGGGTCAGTTCCACCTTCTTGACCCGCATTCATTTTTAGAGTAGGTTCACTTCAAGGCATTGGGTACCTGAATCGACCAGCATTAATTATTAAAAAAATACTAAAAGACTTAATAAGCTAACACAACTTGACTTATTTTCATAGTTATTGTATAATTTGCACTATTACATGGTACGTACAATTATGCTTTAAAACTTACAGATTACTTAATGGATTCCGCTCTCATGCTTTAATAAATTACTAATTATATCTACCTTGATATTTATAATGGGTGCAACAATTAAGTATAATTGAGATATCTTGTGTATATGAGGTAACCAAGCAAATGGTTGAAGTCCAAACATTTGTATTTCTCGTTAATGACTTTTCATCAAGATAGTTCACAAATTTTGAGTTATTTTTATTGTATTTTATGACACATTTTCTTTACTTTGAAGGAATATTTTTTATTCATGCTTAGATTATATATTACTAGAACTATACAATTACTTGATAATTAAATCTAACTTAATTTTGAAAGAACCGATTCATGACTTGAAACCGAACCAACCCAATTTTAAAAAAAGTAGGGTAAGTTCGACCTCAAACTAAGCCGACCTAAATATAAGGTAGGGTAGGATTTTTATAAATAAGGTTAGGGTAGGGTTAACCAAGAACCGACTCAAATCAGGCCAAGTTACGCCCCTAACTTTTATTGATCGATAATTAGATTTGAGTAACACAGTTTCTATTGAGCACCTACCACTCACCGTTGGACATAGTCTTCGATTTGCCACCTATTGTTGATGTTGATGTTGATGTTAGTGTTGCTATGGATACACCATCCATCATAGCTTTTGGCATTGGTGCACAAGCTATGATGGATCTTCACAAATCTTTTATGTAGAGCAGATCCTCTATATTTGGTTTCCAAATCACATAATTAAATGAAGTCAGCTTGATCATGTTTCCTGTCTCCTCTATTTGATTCACCAATCTTTGATACCACTTTATTGAGAAAAATGGCATATGCTTAACCAATTGATATACAAAATATATCATAGGCCCAATAAATTTCCCAACTAAGTAATAAAATAAATAAGAGACAATAAAAAAGGTAACATTAAAATTAAGGCAGAGACAAAAAATTTGCGTGGTTCGGTATACTTGCTATGTCCATGGGGCCACTTTAAAATCTTCCACTATGGTAAATAATGGGTTACAATAGTTTCAACCATAGGTGGATAAGTCTCATAATTTTACACCATCAATTTTTATGCTTTTACAAAAAAAAAAGGGGATAAACCAAAAACTAATGGGGAGCTACAATTTGGGATGATTGTGGAGGAGAGAACTAATGTTGATGCGGCTTGAGGCGAGTTTAATTAATAGGTTCAAATCACTTCCCCTATCCACCTTTTAATACCATTTTTGGCACTTCTGCTTTTGGCACCATTGCTATCAGCGCCACCTTTGACACTGGCAGCATCTTCAAGTTTGGAGGGACCCATCATTAATGTTAATGTTTCTACCTTACAATTGCCACATTACCATTTTCACACTCACTGTTGTTTTCTAACTTTTAGTGCTAGCACCATTTTCATGTCTCTCCAAATGTGGAGGGACCCATCAATATTTTATCATAAACCATCAACATTTTCCTTTTAAGAATATTTATATTGGCAAAACTATTGATGTTTTCGTGCAAAACATCTATAGTTTTGCTTTCAGAATTTTTAACAACAAGACATGGTATAAATTTTTTGACTATAGCTTTCTCTAGACAACTCCAATTGGCACAATTCTTTTTGCATTGGATTCTTGACTTCAAATCTCATCGAAAACACAAGTTTCACATCAAAAGTTAATTTTCATGGCATTTGCCATCCATTTAAAGCCACTTTGATTTCTGATTGGCTATATAGACATCTTAACTTATATCTAGTATTTTGATCATAATCCTTATGAAAAAAAACTTGGATTAACATACCATTTACACTACTGGATTTTATATTTCACAATCTTTCCATTTATTTATTATAGGCCTTCTAACTCATACTATATAAACCATGGCAAGCTGTCAAAATCAAGTTAAATTTTTAGCTAGCTTTCCAAGTAGTTGAAATCTCCTTTCTAAACTACTTCAATCAACTATTCTTAACCTCTTCACTTTTTTCTCACATTATAATCATTCCCACTAATATGTTCCAAACTTTATTTTCAAGCAGGAGCTCATAATTCTCACTTGGAAGTGCTACATTACACATATTTGTAATCTTTATCAATCAACAAATGGTCTCATCCACCATCTTTCTCTCCTACTAGGTCGATTGATAGCTATGATTACTTATTAACAAAGGGGTTAGATAAGTAATTTTACCCAATCTAGTCCATAAATCTTATTAAGTGTTATCAAGTGTATTAAGTGCTATCAATAACCATGTTAAGTACTGTCAAGTTTTGTCATTATTATCGAGATTGATCAAGCCCAGTACATCAAGTGCTATCAATAATGTCAAGCCCAATACATGATTGATAAGACCAATATATAAAGCTTGTTAAGTGTTATTAATGACCTCATGGTCTGTCAAGCCCCCTATTAATGATGTTAAGGCTTGTCAATATGGATACAACCTAATAACATGATTGTCAAGACTAGTACATAAACCTTGTCAAGTGCTGTCAATGATGTCAAAATTGTTGGTCCTATGCAATGGTTAGCAAGAAGGGGGGGGGTGTGAATTGAACTTTTAAAAATTTATGGTCAAATGAAAATCAAGTGTTGAAATAAATGGAAATAGAGTCACACAACACAAAGCAATCAATATTTTTATAGTAGTTTAGCCCAACTTAGTACCTACTCAACTCTCTGAGTCTTGTTGTACTGAGATTCCACTATTCACCTATTGGTTTTACAAACTCACCAACAAACTTTACACCCATTGGTTTCTATGCTCACCAACCAACTTATACAAATCACCCATCAAGTCTCTTTACTTGTTGTAATCAACAATACAATCAACAAGCCCCTTGCTTATTATCCCAAAACAGAAAGACTTTAGTATATAGAAATGCCTCTTACTTAGGCAGAGATGTATAAGAATTTAAAGCAATAATAATAAAGATTTTACAATAAAGCTCGACTGATTTAGACTCTAGAGAGTTATTGTAGAGATTGAGCTTTGAATGCAAAATGACATTTTGTATAGAGGAGTCGAATGCTTCTTGGAAGAAAATCATTTTAGAGAGTAAATGCTCTATAAGTTCCTTCAATAAAATTTTCTAACTTTAGGAATGTCCTCTCTTCACTTCTTTAAAGCTTGGATTCAAAATCTACCTGTTGCAGAAAATGACGTTTATTAAATGCGAGCGAATCATTAAAATTTTCTGATTGATATTTTTGTGGCTTCATAACATCTGGAATAAGCATTTCTAAAATGAAGGAGAATGCTTGATCGAAAACTCGCACTGTTGGAACCATTCGCAATTTTGAACTATAAGAGATAATAATTTTGGACATAGCTTGTGACCTTTACATCTGAGACGAACTGGCTTCATCTATAATGCTTCAATTTGCCCAAGATAAGTTCTTTAAGTTGTATGAAATGACTTTAGACAGAGCGAAATTGCTTAGCTTGGCTTCATCCAAAATACTTCACTTTTTTGAAAGTAAGTAGCTTCAGACTAATTTGTATGATGTGGATTGCTTAGCTGTGTGGGTTTAAACTTCAACATTTGGTTGGCTTGGCATTCTTTCAAAATAATAATTTCAGAATGTATGAAGCTTGCATTTGTAGTGATTGAAGCTTAGGACTGATAATTTTCTTTGGACTAAGAGACATGTTGTAGACTAATTTCAGAATGAGTTTGGTTCATCTAAAACATCATTGAGTTTCTAGTGTCTTGGGTTCATATTTCTACTTTATCTGAACTTTGCTTTTCGTCCAAACATATCTTTGCAACATTTGAACTTAGTTCCATAATGTCCAAACTTTTTTTTACATCTAAAACTTAGCGTCACTTCATTCGAACTAAGTTTCTTTCCTTTTGAAGTATGTTTTGAAGTCTCATTTTTGTCCAAACTTGGGCATTTATCTAATTCACTTCAGTAGTGTTTGAGAATGCATTCGAAGTGACTTTGAAGCACTTGAATGATGCTAGATATGTCCTTAAAATGGATCTTGCCTTATATGATTAGATCATTTATCTTTGAGCATTTACATTTTCTTTTTGATTATTTAGCAGATCTTATCTCCTATATTATCTTTTATGCATTGTCCACTAAATTTAAGTTATTTTCCTAATTATATTGCTTGTTACTACACATTTAGGAAAACAACAGTCAGTAGCTTAACCATTCACTCATATGCTTTTGCTCATCATTATGACTTAGCTGGTTAAAAATCCATTCAAACATATACACAAATACGAAATGACCAAGATGCCCTCATTTTTAAAATAGCTCATTTTGCTAGTGCTTTTAATGTAAACTCTCCCATTCTCATTGTCACGCTCTTTTAAATCATCACACATGTGCATGTTTCCATACCAACAAGGGCCAATGTACATGAAGGACCCATGATGGTGGCCTATTTAAGTCATGGCTTGTTTAAATCCCAGCCTTGTTCCCTCATGGGAGGACCCCTATCCCATCTCCCATCTAGGCTTTACCCACTTACGTGTTAATGACTATTCAAGGCTCTACATGCTTATGAGTTCAAGTATTCTTACCATCTACCATTCCTTTGCATATTCTCTTAAATTATCGTTGTATTGCATCATTTACACCTTAGAACGTATGTGTAATATTTATATTACATAATGATAGATAGTAATTTCCAACTTGAAATGTTGGAGGTATTACATTCTTCCTCCCTTATAATAAGTTTTTTCCTCAAAACTTACTTGCTTTAGGTGAATAACTATTGGTACTTTTTTTCCATTTCATCTTGAAGTTTCCAAGTAGCAACCTTAACATACTTGATAGTTCTATTCCTTAGTTGTTGTTCCTTATAATCTGGTATCTTGACTAGGAACCCTTTGTAAGATAAACCATCTTGAAATGGCAATGTTTATGCTGCAAGTATATGCAAAGGATCTAAAACGTACTTCTTTAACATTGATATATAAAACACATTATGTACAGTCGACAGGGAAGGAGGTAAGGCTATTCAATAATCTACATTTCCAATTTTTACTAAAATTCTCATAAGGTCCAATGTATCTTAGGTTTAACTTGGCTTTCTTTCCAAACTGCATAACTTCTTTAGTGAGGAACAATTTCACAATATTGAAATTGAATTCTAGCTCTTATTGTTTCTGATTTGTATAACTATTCTATTGACTTTGTTTAGTTAGAATTCTTTCTCTAATTAATTTTACTTTGTTCGCCATGTGCTAAGCTATGTTAGGGCCTAGTAATCTCTGTTCACCTACTTTGACCGAATTTAGAGCTATTTTGCACCTTTTATAAACTCTTCATAAGGGGCCATTTGAATACTTACTAGTTATAGAAAAACTTCAGTAGAGGCAAGAATTTGTCCTAATTACCATCAAAATTAACAAACCTCTATCATACTCTTTGTCTACATATATTCTAAATTGATAGAGAAAGTAATTGGCCTCTATCAAGCCAAACTCATGTTTAAATGTCTCACCTTTTGCATGATTTTTTAGCGTACAACTCATATGGATTGTTGAAATCCCATTCTATCTTCATTTCAAAATGTTCATTTCTTTTTTTTCTAGCTAAAACCCACCAAAATCCTCCCTACAACTTTTGAATCCACAATGTATCTGCCCAAATCTACATACCTAATCCCCAAACTACTCAATCCTTATCTTTAACCATGGTTTGCACTAAAAATCCTAGGAAAAGCATATCAAATCCATCAAAGATGGTAGGTAAAGGGAAGAAGAAGAGGAATAAGGAAGATGAAGCCCAAAGCAAGAAAAGATGAGGGGCACTAAGAAAATCTACAAGGTATTGCTTAACTTTGATTCTTTTGCCATTGAAAGGTATGAGAAGGACTACACACATAGAAAGATTCTAAAAGGATGAATATTTGATTTCAAGATATTTAAAGAAGATGGTTTGAACTTTCTTGTAGCAGGATAGTTGAAGCACCAAGGCTAGAAACCAATCCTTGAGTACCAAGACAATACATATCCTAGATTGGCGAAGGTTCTAATCAACAATTTCAACCCAAATACTTTGAAGTCTTAGATTGAAAATTTTGAGATAGGTTTAAGTCCTGCCAACATTAGGAAGTTGTTCAATATGACTTATGCAAAGAATGAAGAAGAAGAGGCTTGGCCAAATTCAAAATCAAGTTTGTTTTCATAGATTGCTGCAGCAAAAATTTCAAAAAAAGAAGTGTTTTGTATGCAAGGCATCCTAAGCTATAGAAAAAACTTACCCATTGTGTGATTTTTAATAGCATATTTCCAAGAGTGGGAAGCATTGAGGAAGTTCTTGAAAAGGATGCAAAAGTTTTATGGGACTTGGAGAAGAAATTTAGAATGGATTTAGCAAAGCTAATGATAAACCATTTCAACTTTATGATGAAAAATCCTAAAACAACCCTTCTTTATGGGTTGATCTTCACGAAAATCTTTTGACATTACAAGATTGATGTGAGTTGTAAAGATTGTGAGCCATGTAAAAATTCATACTTTATTAATTAACTAACCCTTAAAAGGATGGGATACAAGCACAAGGGAGATGGTTGGGTGCTTGAAAAAGCAAAAACAATTGCAAATGACAAAACTATGTCAGGAGAAAGAAGAGAAGAAGGAGAGAAAAGAGACAAAGAAGAAGAAACATAATTGCGAGCTATAAAAGAAGTAGAATTTTTTCTAAATGATGTGATGAAATGCTTAGACAACCATCTTCGAGAAGCATGAGGAAGAAGGGGGAGTACAAGCAACAATAACTACAAAAGCACACCCTCCTCTATTGAACCAAATGGTGCATATGGCAAACAACCAAGTTTTGACGATGAGTAATAACAAATGAGTGAACATTTGTGGTACTAATAGTTATGTTCCCAAGAATTACAGAAATAGATATGAGCATACAGGAAAATAATTCAAATGGAGTGGACAACTTACATAGTGAGTGCATCGGCAAGCAAAATCCACTGACCAAAAGAAGACAAGAATGATTAGAAAGAATGACACTGAAACTTTGAAAAAAAGTCACAAAGAATATTTGTAGATATGAAGTTCAAGCCTCAATGAGTGATCAAGTAAATCGTCTACAGACAAAGTCAGTGTCAAAAAACATCTCCCTTAGGAAGATTCAAACAAGTCATTCCACGGACAAGTCAGATAAACTGCTTATAATTAATATTTATCCGCAACACAAAGATGAATTTAGTTTGTAGAAGCAGGGATGAAATGTAGCTGAACTCAAACAAATGAAGAGCTGAAATAGAGTTAAATTACTCAAGCATTTGTCTCCTATATAAAATCTATCTGAAATTGAAGAAAGTCAAGGAACTTGTCTACAATCCTCTACAGAAGACATAGAAGATGAAGTAGAAGTGGCACAACAACTATAGAAGAACAACTTTGTCTACCATCTTCATCTGCAAGTTTGTCTACCACTTACAACAGATAAACCATTAGACAGCCACTGAAGAAATGAGTCATCTATGCCTTAATGATTCGTCTATTACCTCTAATAGACAACCTAGTATACGAACGACTAAAAAAAGGATTCGTCTGCATGTTGTAACTTCGTCTATCACTTGCGATAGACAAGCCAACAGACAAACCATTTAGAAGACTTCGTCTGTAGCAACTTCGTCTATGGCCTATAACTTCGTATGTAGATTTCAACAAACAAACAACAGACAAAGTCATTTTGTCTATCGAGAAGAAGCTTTTGTCCATGCTAAGAAGAGTCATCTGCTACTTACAATAGATAAATCGATAGACAAAGCTACTTCATCTATTGAAAGAAAACTTTGTCTGATGAAAGAAATTTTTTCTACTGAGAAGAAGCTTTTGTCTGCACGTCATCTATTACTTACAATAGATAAAGCTACTTCGTCTGGTGAAAACAAACTTCGTCTGCTAAGAAAACATTTTTTGATGAGCAGTAAAGAAAAGAACTTTTTCTGTGCTTCTATACTTCATCTGTCACTTATAACAAACAAACTAGAAGATGAAGTAAAATGTTGCAACAATCTCAGAAAAATTTATAAAGATGAAGTTATCCATAATATAGATCTACTAAGAGACACTTTGTCTGTTACTTACAAGAGATAATCTGAGACTTGATCAGACAAAGTCCTTAGATAAAATATGGCATATCATGAAGAGTAGAAGCCACCTATAGTAGAAATCACTGAGTGCATTCTCTGGTCAAATTCTCATTTGGAGCAGATTCTATTAAATAAACTAGACAAATCGAGCTTAATTGAAGATGGAAAGAAATAATTCAAAGGAAAGCAGTCTAAACTCTGATAAAGGTTGCAACTTTCGGAGACTGTCCCTTTAGGCTTAATGAGCATCTTTCCAAAATAATGAAAGAGTTAGTCATGCATAAATGTCTTCATACAGTGTTTGCTAAAACTGGAAAGGCATCTTCTTCAAGGATGACACTACAGGCTTTCCAGCTACAACAAGTTTATCAAGAAGACAACTTTTCAATAGGAGAAATCAGAACAATCTTCAACATTCAATAAAAGCCAAATACCTCCAATGGGCAGAAATTTTTGAAGCAATATAAAGGTAGTACAATGTCAACAAAGAAGGTTGAGGAAATTGAGAGAACAATAAAAATGGAGCCTAAACGAGTATCCTCTCTCAATCAGACTATGCTTCCTCCTAGATAATCAATTTCCATTGAACTGATAGATAACAAGCCTAAAAGATTTATCTTAATAATATATCTAGAGTATTGATATCTAATGAGCTTCAACGAAATATCATTGTATATGCACTTAAACTCTGTATAAATCAGCCTAACAAAAGATCTAATGTAATATGCAAAAAGAGTGTTGTTAATCAACTATGTGAGTTTATGGTGAGCTCAAGAAAACCACATTGTATGAGTTGATGGTGAGGTCTGGAAAACCAACAAGTTTACTGATGATCTTTGAAATCAATGAGTTTCTTGGTGAGCTCATGAAACTAGAGGAGTGTTCAAAATACTATGTTTATGCCCCCTAGAGTTGAAATCTAAAAGAGTGTTGGGAACACTGTTTATGCCTCCTAGAGCTAAAATCCAGAAGAGTGCTAGTAGCACTAGTGTATTTCCATTATATGGATAATAGTGGAACTCAAGGCATAATGAATGTATGCTCTTGGAAGAGTGGATATAAGGACGAGGTTCCCAAACCACTATAAAAATTACTATGTGTTTTGTCTACCTGATTGCTTATCTTGCATATAACTATGTTATCATCATAATTCACATATCACTATACATATAATTAGCGGGATGAAATAAGAATGGCTTAAAAAAGTTGAATCTGAAAGTGAAGGAGTTACTATGACTAAGCAAATAGATATGAAAATCACATATATGTTGCATCATTGCTTCTACTCAACTCACTAATTTTTATTTGGACATAATTTTTATATGCTCAATTCACCCCTCCCCTCTTGAGCTATCTATTACATGGGACCAACATCCTCAAGTTATGCTTAACCTAAAGCCAAAACCCCTCTACCAACTAGGTTTAAAGCCTTAGATTTCTGTAACCTAAAAATCATTCTAACCACAAGTCTAGCAAACCTCAAAACCCATGTCGAGGCAAGTTTGCAAGCTTTAAAAGACAATATAGTAATCAAACTGTCTCTAGTAATCTAGAGGATAGACTTTATGCAAGAGTTTATGAATTCAAAGCTTGACAGCTTAGTTTCCATGTTCCAATCCCTAAACAAGCTCCAAACCAACCCACTTCTTCCACTCAACCATCTCAACTAGAAATCCAAAACCTAACATCCAATTGAAATCCAACCTAACTCACCCACTAAAGTGGCCTCACCGAACACCCAAATAGCATAACCAATACAACCCACTAAATCAACATAAACTAAGAAATCTAATCCTCAAAACCTCTCACCCAACTTACCTCATAGACTTCCGTAACTTCAACCCTTTTTCCACCCATCGTCCAACTTATTACTTCTCATAAACATGACAAGTATTTAGCAAAGCAACAAACTAACAACCAATCCATTCAAGAAGTCAACCCATAACCTTCAAACTATCAGTATTTCTATATATGATTTTAATAATAACAAAACTTATATTAAGATAATATATGTGTGCTCAAATCATCAACAATCATATGTATAATTTGATAAATAATAATGTGAAATGTATGCATAATTATGAATATTTAATTATGCAATCATACATCTTTTATTTAATAGTGTGCTTAACATTATTAGTTATTCATTAATGCATTAATTTGTTGAATCATACTTAGCGCCATACTCTACACCAACTGCCACAACTATTTGCTACATGCCAAAGGGATCAAACTACTGAAGGTCATCGAAAAAGAAGAAAGCAGAGGCTTTGAAGACAAGCAACAAGGAAGCTTGTACTGTCTAAGAAAAAACTTCTACAGACAAATGTAATAGAAGAAAACAAGGCTTCTAAGTTGTGCTACAATGACCTTGCCTTATCTGTTAACCTTAAAGAGAAACTTCCACAGACAAAAGCAAGACAGAAGTAGTTGAAATGAAGCCATGGTTTAAGAACATAAAGTTTTTTGAGAAATTTGAACTATTTACACTAACTAGACAAAATTTGTTTAAGACAAAGAAAGAAGAAGCAATCTCATGAAGTACTTAGAATTCGTCTATCACTTACACCAAATGAATAAAATACTTCGTCTATTTGATCAAGACAAAGCAGAATTCATCTATCACCTCCAACAAAAAAATATGAAACAAAAAGAAGAACATCACACTTTATCTTTTCATGGAGATAAAAGAGAATTTGTCTATCGACTAGTTTGACTTTGTCTGTGCAATCCAGAGTTCATTTGTTATTTACAATAGATAAAGCACATTCATGAAGGATCAATTGATAGATAAATCTCCTAGAAGAAATTATGCAAACAAAGCATAGTTTGTCTATCGATCAACTCTACTTTGTCTGCACCACCCAGAGTTTGTTTGTTATTTATAATAGACAAATAGCATACAAGAAGGATTGATTGATAGAAAAACTAACAAGAGATTTCGTTTGTAAATTATGACATATAAATACAAACAGAAAAAGGTCGTGACTTGTCAAAGGAAATTGATTTATGTGACTTGCATCTAGATGGCATATGCATCCGTGCTTTAATTATGCAGACTTATCTCTATTACCATTTTTGGCACTAAGTAGTGCTACAAGTTTTCAAGCTATGTTAAGTTAAATTGAGAAAAGAAATTTTAGTGACAACTTATCTTCCTCTCTGTAAAAGAATGACGATGCAGCAGCTTGAAATAATTTAGAAAGGCATGGATTCCAATAGCAGAAATCTCAATGGTCTTATTCATTCAATGTTGCTCTCATTTCTGCTTTCAACAGATTCCATCTTCTTCAATGGTTAAAATTATGAAGATGCTATTTAAGGAGAAAAGGTGGAACGATTCAAGGTGGTGAAGGAAGATGTTTCAAATAAGCTTAATCTTATGCAAATGTTTTCACCCATGGCCAAAAGCTTAAACCATCATCTATATTTTATGAGTTTAAACTGTACATCCTTATGGCCATTAAGTTTACATTATGGGAAGATTGTTTTATTATATAGAGCTGTAAAGAGATCAAATCCTTCCCTATGCTTAAGTAAAACATTATGTAAAAGTGTATAAGTTTTTTGGTAAACTTGAAACTAGAGAGTTATTGGTGAGCTCTAGAAAACCAACAAGTTTGCTAATAATCTTTAAAACTAGTGAGTTTCCCGGTGAGCTCATGAAAACCAGAAAAGTGTTGGAAGCACTATGTTTATAACCCCTAGAGCTAGAATTTTGAAGAATGTTAAAAGCACTATTTACACCTCGTAGAGCTAGAATCTATAAGAGTACTAGGAGCACTTTTGTATTTCCATTATACGGGATATAGTGGAACACAAGGCACAATGAGCATGTACTCTTGGAAAAGTAGATGTAGGAATGAGGTTCAACTACTACAAAAATCTTGTTGTTTATTTGTGTGTGTGTTTGCTTATCTGCTTTATTCTTCATGCACTTTATTGTTCTTATTATCTATCTTACAATCACTACACACAATTACGAAAAGAGAAAAATATTTTAATAAGGGCTAAGTAATAAATTTTTACATACCCAATTCATTCATCCCCTCTTGGGTTAAGCCATAATATGGGACTCTACACAAACTACCAAACAACTTGTAAAATCCAATCTCCCTTTTCCTAACCTCACCCACCCATCTACCTTCATACCTTCTATCTCATCCACCCAAACCCCGACATTGATGCCCACTATTTCAAAGATTGTTATACCTTCCCAACCTCTTTTCTATTACTAAAGAACCAATCCTTTATGCAGACAAATTGGTGCCATAGCCACTCATGAAACTACAATTTGGGACTTTGAACTCTTAGAAGAGAATTCTTTTCTTCTTAACCCTAAAAGAAAATTCAAAGCTTCCACCTCAAGACAATCTAAGAAGTTTATAGAGATCAAATATCCTAGACAACTCAAGGGACTTAAATAACCTCAGTAACCTAAATATCCCAAATAATCCAAACAAACCAAATCCAAACAATAACCTCCCCTCAACCTTCAACCATTCATCGAAGCCAAAATAAAGAGTTTACCACAAAATTACCTATTTCCAAATTTGGCTCATTTTCTATCCAAATCCTTCCTAAACCACCACTACAACCCTCTACTACCTCTATCCCTTCCTCCATCATAGCATCCTCTATTGAGTTTACACACAAAAGGTAGGTTAAAGCCTCATCTCCATTCCAATCTTATACCCTTTCTTATCTTAGGAGATCCAAATCCAACCTCTCTTAGCCAACATCTACCTCTAATCCATCCTGCAACCTTGCTTCCAGCCTGCCCACTCCACCAATACCCTCTATTAACATTATCAAAACCTCTAGCTTTGCAAAATCCTTTAGCCCTTACATCCCTATTTACCAACCCCCATCTACCACCAATAAGTTATGTGCTATTTTGTATTTGCAATATAATTTATCAACTAAATATACTTTAATGATGACATTAATGAAACTTTAGTTTTTATGCTCATATCTTTCCTTGCATGTCATCATTTCGAAATGTTTTGCTCTACTAAAATTTAGCCTTCCACTCAATGTTATCAGAACCAAATCGGTAATTGAACCGGCCAATAAGTTGGTTTATTTCGAACCAGTTTGACCATTCAATCAAGTCGGTTTGAATCGTGATGTCATCATAATATAATTATGATATGATAAAATTTTAATAATTTTAAAAATATATACATATTAAAATTTTTTTGAATAATATAATAATTATATAGTGCATAAAGTAATAATTCTATAGCCCAAGATAATAAAGAATAAAATATAAAATGAAAAATGAAAAAACATAAATGTATAATTTTTAGTCATGGATCCTGTAACTATGCAAGTAAAAAAAATAATTACAAAAAATTGTAAATAAAATAATATTAATATATTATATGTTATAGATATATTTATTATAATTGATTAATATATTAAATAAATCAAAATATATGAATATAAAAGATGAAAACT
>JAYJMB010071919.1:0-17260 GCA_036873735.1 Pouteria campechiana | reverse complement strand
CAACTGGAGGCAACAGACAGAGAAACGTTAGTTAGAGGAGGGGAGGTTGATGGGGAAACTGTTGGGTGCATGAGTAGTTCCACCAGATGAGACATCTATGAGAAAGGCGGCAATTTGGGTCACCAGATGCTGCTTTGCAGTGGTTCCACCTTGGACGATATAGGAGGAGAAACTTGCCTCTTTCTCAAATTTCCTCTTGACCTTAAGCCTAGCCTAGTTATGAGGGAGAAAGATGGGGAAAAAAAATTTTAATTGAACATAAAATTGATTGAATCTGATGGCACCTGGGGGTTTGGGGAGGATGACTCATGCAGTCATACCTTCATTTTGAGTAGGTTATTTGCGAGACTTAAGGAAGTAAGGGAAGAACCTTAATGTCGCCGCCTTAGGCCACGACTCCTAAAAATATAAATAATGATAAAAAAAAAATAAATTATGAATGATAAATAGAATAGACAAATGTCAAGTCAATATATTTATGCGTTGGGGAGGATTGCAAGCTAAATTGGGCAACATGGGAAAATCCTAAATCCTAATGGGTACTGATATTTTAGTTAGGTACAAAACTCCTTATTTGGACCCAAATCATTTGACATTTTAATATCGAAGCACTCAAGTGGATGTGTGTGTGAATTCAGACCCCAATGGAATGACATTTTAGTATTAAAGTAGCCTTAGGAGCATTAGCATATAAGTGACTTTGTGGGTCTCATCAGACGCGCGATGCATGGTGTGAGCACCCGGCCCCATTAAAGGCGTGGGTGTCCTAAGGAGGATTGTGGTACAAACGGAGACCCTGAAGGGTACTCATTTAGGTTCGACGGCCCGAGGCATGCGGATCCAGATCTTGTGGCAGGAAGTTTTTGTTTTGTTTACAGCGGGACACATCATTTTGCTCCAGTTGACGTGCCTGTACAATTGATCAAGTGGGCCTTACAGATGAATGACATTTCAGGGGATTGATCACCAAATGCCATCCATGCAGCAACTGGTCTTCTCTTGATAAGTGGCTTTTGCTGTCTTTCCTTGCAAATCATCTAAAAATTCATGGCTCCAACAGTGCGTCATCCCCACGAGAACTGTTTTCAAATTACTGAAATCAGTACCTTTAGTTTTTCAACAAAACTCATCTCTGACTCAACAAAAAATTGTACAGGATGAAGCAAGCGTCGTTGGAAGCTTGCGATTGATTCATTCCAATGAAAGTTGGAAAAAATAAATAATATACAAAATCCCCAATTTGAAGGGGCAACTGGGGCACACATTGTGAGGCTCCAGCTATTCATCGAATACAGAAAATGCTGTAGTTGAATTTCAAAGACAAATTCAGAGGAGCTCATTCCAACACCGCCCATGTGCTACACAAATAAACTTATATTTTCCGCCCCTGGCATTTGGCAGTTTACGTCTACGCTCGTTGACCATCTGATCAAGCATTCCTTATTCGGCTTCTGCAAGTTTAGCATAAATCTCCTCAGGACTCGAAATTTTATTAACACTGTCAACAAGAAGAAAAACGACTCAGGAATCAGAGAAACCATGTCACTAGAAAAGGCTTAAACCTCTAAACTGCTTAAAATGATTCATGTCTTGCTGAGTGCCTGCGTCGAGGAATTTCATGTCAGTGTGTGACAACAGTACCAATTATCCCAGATATCTTCAGCAACAAGAGCGATAATATCTGTTTCATGATGCCAGCTGATGTCAGCTAGAGGGATAAAATTTCCTACAGTTTCCCCCCTTTTTTTTCCAAATGATGATTCGATATTTTCTTATCTTTGATAAAATGTAATATTGATACAGATACAAGCAGGGATATTGATGCCAGTATTCAAGATTCTGTATGAGACATCTATAGAAAAGATCCTCCATGGACTGATTGACTAGTCAAAGTATCTTAAAGGACCTTGGAAGGGGCTTAAGAGCATAAAATACAGGAATTATATGGCCTGTGATCTAGCAAAGGTTCAAATATGATACATGTCACACAATTGATGAGAATTCATTCTATCACCATTTAAGAAATAGTGGAAAGTACATAGTCTATGGCTAATTTGGAAATGATTCAGCCTAATATAGCTCACTGATAGCTCACCAGATGAGGAAATCTCCGCTGGATGACATCTTCCCAGATATCCAGTCAGGGAGAAGTTCTTGTAATAGCTTCAGTTGTTCTTCAACTTCTCCTGCAGAATATAATCAAAAAGACTTGAGATTGTAGGCCCCTATGTTATTTTGAAAGGTTTCAATGCTCAAGAGCTAAAAAAAATCAACGGCTTACGTCGATCGTCTATGTCACAGTTATTTGTGATTATCTTGTGCATAAGCTCTTGTTTTGTGATAACCGATCGCTTCATTGATTGGAAAATGAGGTGGATCATGTCAAAAAGTTTAGGTAAGCATGCAATCATCTGTTGTCGCCTCCTTACTTCGGCAAGGCCTTTATCCCTTTCTTCCATTGCCACCTTCTCCTTCTCTCTTAACTGCAAGTAGAAAAGATGATTAGACATTTTAGCCACTATCATTATAATTGCGTTAACTTTACATATGCTTCAGTATCATACATATACTCAATGGCACAGCAACCATAATAAACCACAGTTAAAATCTTCAGAAGTTACCATGCTGAAGTCTAATCCTGTGTAGGATTTACTCATGGATGTATCAAAAGGGAAAGGATCAAATGCTGGCCTTATATGTTTTTCTCCTTGCAAATGTTGCAAATGATCTCGTTCATCAGTGAAGGCCTATGAAGGATAAGACTATCCTAGGAACATTGCCATTGCACAATCTGGGAGCAACTCAACAGACTTGACAAAAACATGCCAACATATCCCAGGACGCTTTGCAAAAAGTTCACATTAGGTGACTCTTGTGCTTCAATAGGCATGGACAATCGGTAGAGCTACGTTTTGGTATGTGCAAAGAACAGGAATACTCGGATCTGCAACCAGTGGTAGCATAGGGTCTAGAAGAAATTCTTAGCAATCTGTATAGATCATCAAGCAAACTATGGCAATGCAAGTTTACCAATGTAATAATTTTACAAAAGTGAATATGTACAAGAAATTACCGAGTGCAACAAAGTCTCTGGAAGGAACTTAAGAATATCTTCATCAACTGTTGATATTCCAGAATCATTCTTTTCATTGTCAAGTTCAGAATTCTTTGTGGGGGTATTGAATTCTAATGCCCTGGTTGTATTTGGGCGTCTTGTGAATCTGTTAGATGACGTTGAAAGATTACATGGACTATATGGACTAAGGCGACATCTTTTCGGAGTTTGTAATTCAGGGGTGGAACCTATCAGCTTCAATGGTGTTGAGAGAAGCTTTGCAGGGGTTCCTGTGATGCTGTCTGTGGCTTTTTCAGCATCATGATCTTCATTCTTCATTGTGGCATGTTCTTCTTGAATTTTACAAGGACTAGAAGGAACTAATTCAGCATGAGAACAAAAGGAAGCTGATGATTTTTTGCATGTAAGTGGATTCATAAGACCTCTTAGAGGGGATTGAGCCAGATGAGTACAAGCTTCTTTATCTGAGAGATTTTTGTTGGTGCATGGAGTTGAGGCAACTGAGGTAAAAAGATTGACAGGTCCAGCAGGCAGTTCTAGTTGGGTCTTTGCTGATTCCTGGATAGGGGATTTTTTATGCGAGAAACGCTTCTTAAAGGATTGGGACAGATGGGAAGGTCTCTGTGGAAAAATTTCGAATGATTGTGGAGGAAGATTGGCCCCATCAATTTTGATAACATCTGAAGGTAAGCTAAGTTTTGGTTTTGTTTCATTGAATGGCTCTGGCAATATTGCCTCTGGAACTTCATCGCCCTGGTTTTCAAGAGATGGAAAACAAATGTCAATGATACGCATCCACTATCAATCACAAACTAATATCACAAAAAATACCCAATCAAAAATGTAAATCTCAGTTTCATCATGACCTAAAAGAATCTCTTTCACAGTTGAAAGAGATTGCTGTTGCAACAGACATTTTTTTATGAATTTGAATGAAAACACAAGCAAAACACCAAAAAACTGAACTTCCTCTTAAAGGCTAGATTCAATTAGCCAAACCCACTTTCTTGTAATTCCCTTCTGCATAGGCATGAGAAGAAAGACACCACGCCAAACTGCAAAAACAGCCACCAAAATCACAAGGTGTACAGGATAGTCTTGCCCACGAATCTCAATCAGAGCAATACAAGGGACATCAGCATGGCCACAAAATAAGAATGGAATCTAGATTGAGGTCTTAAACAACACTTTCCACAAAATAGTGGAACCTCCCATTCAAGACATCAGAAACCAGTGGTGACTAGACATGATTCGGAACATGAGCAATGATTGGAATGAAATTATGTAAATAGATCGAGAACCATGTAAGTTCAATCCACTTCCAAGATTATTGAATTGTAGGAAGGTACCTCAGGGTTTGTTTTGAAGAAATCCAAAAGTCGGGCACGAAACATTTTCCTCAAGACGAAATAGCCACTTCCTGATTTTCTGTCACCACCATTTACAGCTGCATCAAGCTGCAGGCTGATTAGAAGATCAGGCTTCATACATAGTGTCCTTTCATCGTGCACAAGGATTTTCTTTATGCTGATTGCCTCAGGTAAAATGTACTTCAATTGTGCTAAATGACTGTACAAAAACCTCCTATACAAAGAGAGGGAAGAGAATGCATTAGCAACCTACAATATAAAGCAATAAATCTTCTAAAGGAGCAAATGGCGCATAAAGATGGAAAGATACCTGTCTGTTAGAGATTCAATCTTTGGGTAAATGTTTGTGAAAGTTGACATCGATCCTTTGAGCCGAAGCAACCGGATTGAACTCTCCAAGCAGGAAAAAAACTCGCCCAATATCTCATACCTGATCATGGCAAATGAAATGCATAAAATCAAAACCAGAAGAAATTGAACAGAGGCCACTGAAATGATCTTGTGGCCAGTGTCCTATTTTTACTAGAACACAAGCACACATGGGTAGGAACATTTATCTGCACCCACGGGGGGGTGCATAGAAAAGCAACCAGATCCATGGTTCATTGTCATTCTATCCCACACAGATTCCCCATTTATCTACACCCCGAACCATAATATTTCAGCAAAACCAAGTAGAAATCATAAAAATGGAGAAAACCCCAATATGCAGGCCGGTTCTAGTCTATCATAGGAGGGGGGAAACTCACTTTTCAGGAAGCTTGATATCATCCTTTCCTTTTGAGGGCTTCTGGACCGGATCTGCTGTTGATACAACATCATCACCGATTGTGTTGTTTCCCAATCGGTCAATAAGCGATTGGCGGGGAGATCTCTTTTTGGTCGTCTGGAGCCCCTGAGCAATCTTCCTCACCTCCTTTACTGAAAGGGCAACACCACGATTCCTAGTTCGTCGAGGTAGTTGGATCGGCTTATCCGGCGTGATGGAGCTAAACGGGTTTGGATCCAACGGTGGAGATTTAACCGGAATTGGGTTCTTGGATTTTCGTTCGGAGGCATTTTTTGCCGGAGTGATAGAAGCCATGGATGGAGAGGGAGAGGGGAACAGAGAGAGATGGCGGGAGGGAACGGGAGACGGGAAGCGAGAGATGGCGGGAGGGAACGGCAGAGGGGAAGGTGTAGACGTTGCTTGGCGGGAGATTTTTGGCGGGAATGATGACCTGGCGCTTCACACGTGTAAGTTGCTGATTGCTAGGAAGGCTGAAATAAAAGCGCTTCCACGGCTCCGAAGAAATAGAAGTGGTAACCTTCCCCATTCCCCCTCCTTCCCTCATCCCGGACAAGCCGGAGAAGCCCGAAAATCCCACTCTCGCATTCCCGCTATCCTTCCCTCGCCAGGAAGAGTCTGAAAATCCCATTCCCGCCCCTCGTCTCTGTTGTTCCCCTTGCGTTGAAATCACCTCGTTCTTCATCTCCGACTGTGACCCATCTGAGGATCAATTTGACCTTCCTCCTCCATCGTCCCTCAAGAGCGTACCTTCATGTGCTATGTACAGTAAGGAACTTCCAACCCGCACCCAGAAAATGCTTCCAAATGAACTACTTCCACACCCAAACGTCCAGGGATGTCAATGAAATAAGAAATCACATGAAGAAAAATCGGCAAACCTGATTCGGAGACACCCTTCTTCCCCAACTCGGACGCCAACTGTTGTAGACGGATAATGGAGATTTTTGATTGGGCGTGGATTAGCTTTTTGATGTTTGGGTTGCGGATCAAGTTGAGAATATGATGGATTGATGTGAGGTTTGATTGAGGGTAGTGGGACGGTGGAGTCGTGGGTTTGTGAGGTGGAGAAAAGGGCAATGGTAAGATGGGTTTCTGATTTTGAAGTAAAGCACGACGCGTCTTTAAAAAATAATAATAATAAATAAATAAATAAACGGCGCGGCAGCTCTAGGAAATGGCGCCGCGGCTCTAAAACACGCTGCCTCTTAAGGAGCTTGCTTTCGTGTTCTGGCGCTGCGGCTAAATTGTGCCGCTTGCGGCTCCATTTTCTGCTGTCGCGGCTTGGTTTGTAGAGGCTTAAAAAATTTTAGTATCTATTCATTGATTACATAAATAAAATAATATTATTGAATAGATATAGATAGCTATAACATATAAATTATAGTCGAATGGGCCTGGGATAAATATATTTTATAAAAATTTAATATTACTAATAACTAGTTAACTCATTTTATTTTTTTATTTTTTGTAAAAAAATAAATATACCTATAAATTCATAGGTATAGAGGAGAATAGTTGCCAACATATGTAGGTATGTATAAAGGAGTATTTTTCTTTAAATGAACTTGCTCATAAAAAATGATTGAATAACTCTACTTAATTATCTAATGTCCTAACTGGGGAAAAAATATATAATGTAATTTTATGTTAGTATAAATAGACATAGAACTGTTCTAAGATTTCAAACTACATGAAAAAACTACCTAGCTCTTGACTAAGCCTAAACAATCCACTGAAATAGTTTTCTTATTTTTTTCATGTTTTTAATTTCCTGAAAAAACAAAATGCTCCACAAAGGGTTAAAATGCTTGAATATAGTGATGAAGTCGATGGTGAGCTCGTGAATTTTTTATTCCTAGTAAAATAGCATACAATGTAACCCAATAACTAGTTTTTAAAAATTTTCCAACATCTATATATTAATTACATAAATAAAATAGTGTACCTAAGTAAATATAGATAGTTATAGCACATAGATTATAGTCGAATGAGCTTGAGATAAATATATTTTTTAGAATTTTAATCTTACTAATAATAAGTCAACTCATTTTATTTTTTATTTTTCTTAATGGTAAAAAAGAAACTAAAATACTTATGAATTAATAGGTATAGAGGAGAATATTTGAAGATAAAAGAGTATTTTTCCTTAAACGAACTCACCTTTGGAAAATGATTGAACAACTCCACTAAATGTTCTAATGTCCTACCAATAAAGAAAAAATATATAATATAATTTCATGGCAGTATACATAGGTATAGCACTATTTGAAGAATTTAAAATGCATGAAAAAATTAAATACCTAAAGCATTGTTATGCAAATTTTCTAGCATCTATAAATTAACTAAAAAAATTAAAATGCCTAATCAGGTAGATATATATATACATAGTACATAGATTATATTTGAATAGGCCGGGGATAAATATCTCTTGTAGAAATATACTTGTCATAACAAGATGTGAACTCAAACTATTTTTTCATTTATATTAAGGTTAGTAAAAAAATAAAAATACATGTAAAATAACAAGTATAGAGGAGAATAGTTGCCAAGACATGTAGATATAGATTAGCCAATATTTTTATTCAAATGAACTTACTCGTGGAAAATGATCGACCAACTCTACTGAATTTTCTAATTTCCTACCAAAAGGATAAAAAATATATAATATAATTTCTTGTCATTATACATAGGTATAAAACCATTTCAAAATTCAAAATGTACAAAAAAACTACCTAGCTTTTGATTAAGCCTAAGCTACCCACTTGAATGGCTTCTTTAATTTTTGTATGCTTTTCAACTTCTAAGAAAAATAAAAGGCTATTGAAAAGGTAAAAATACTTGAGTATAGGGATGAGATCGGCTACCCATTATTTTTTTTCTAGAAAAATAGAGTAGGATGTAACCTTGGAGCATGGTTCTAAATATTTACCAGCATCTATATATTAATTAAATAAACAAAATTACCTAATTGAGTAGATATATATAGGTATAGCACATAAGTTATATTCAAATTGGCTGGAATAAATATATTTTGTAGAAATATACTTTTTGAAAATAACTAGTGAACTCATGCTATTTTCTATTTTTATTAGGTTGGTAAAAAAAAATATACATATAAAATAACAAGTATAAAGGATAATAGTTTTTAAGTCATCTAGATATATACAAGCCAATATTTTTCTTTGGATGAACTTACTGATGAAAAATGATTTGTCAACTCCATTAAATTTTTTAATTTCCTACCAACAGGGTAAAAAATATATAATATAATTTCTTGGCATTATACATAGGTATAGCACCATTTCAAGTATTTAAAAAGCATGAAAAAATTGCCTAGCTCTTGACTAAGCCTAACCAACCCATTGAAATGGTTTTTTAAAATTTTGCACGCTTTTCTACTTCTAGAAAATTATATAATTGAGTAATTATATATAAGTATAGTATATACAAACTATTGTCCAATGGGTCTAGACAAAATATAGTTTATGGTTTATGGTAATGTTGATTTAACATTAACTAGGTAATTTATACTTTTTGGGGATTGACTTACTTTTTTGGGATTTGGTCAATCCTTATATATATATATATATGGGAAATGATCCAATATAGCCACCTATATTGAAATATTCAGTATAATTGGCCTTTTCACCATGCAATGCAGTGAACATCATCTAAGCCCTTCATGGGCACTATGAGTGAGGGAGGAAAGGAGAGTGCGCTGTTTGACTTCGTCTCCCAAAAACACAAAACTCGCGGTATGGAGGGGGCACGACATAACTGCTTCCAATCTCCCATCAGTGAAGATTTCAAAAATTCTAGCATGAAAATACCCAAAACCCAAACCTTTTTGTCACTTTCCCACCTTGTTAAATATTTCACATTAGTGAGGAATTTATAAAGTGTATATTAAATTTTTTTATTTTCAGTGTAAATTTTATTAATTTATTTTTATTAAAGTGTAAACCTCTTTTACTTTTATTAAAAATTTCATACTTTTTTGAGGCATAAAATAATTAAATATCAGCAATCAAATTAATAAAATTTATAATATTTTTTTAGTCTAAATTTTATTAATTTATTTTTAGTGTAAATTTTGCTAATTTTATTAAAGTTATTTTAGTGAAATTTTCATTAATTTAAACTTTAAATGACTTTTTTAGCCTAAATTTCATTAATTTTTTTTAGTATAAATTTTACTAATTTTATTAAATTTTTTTAAGTGTAAATTTCATTAATTGAAACTTTATATTAAATTTTTTTTGTCTGAATGTCATTAATTTATTTTTAGTGTAAATTTCATTCATTTCATTAAAAGTTTTTTTCTTAGTGTAAATTTTATTATTTTAAATTTTATATTAAATTTTAACTATAAATTTGAATTAAAAATTTAAAATTCAACGCTGGAACATCTAACTGCTTATTGTTTTCATCCATGTTCCAAATTATGTCTCGTATTCGAAAACTAAGATTCCATGTCCTGCTGTGAACTCTATATCCCAAACGCAGTAAAATCCTTACAAAAATCTATGTCCCAAACAAAGGCCTTCCATGTCCGAAAACCCAAATTCCATGCCCCACTGTCAACTCTATGTCTGGAACGTAGTAAAAATCCTAACGTAAATAGGAAAATTGAAGCCGATTCTTCATTTTAGACATAGCAACTTCCCCTCTCCTCTCTATTTCCCAAGTTTCAAATCTCAGCAACTTTCTCATCTTCATTGCAGACATAGAGTCTTCCCGCAACATTTAAACATTTCTCTATCGCACCTCTTATCTTCTCTGTTTTTCTTATTTGTACCATATTTCTTGTCCGACGATTCCCTAAATCTATCTCTTCTCCATTCCAATCCAAAATCATGGCTGAAATGGCTAAATCATGCATGGTAGCAGCATCAGCATCTACAAAGTCTTCCAGAAGAAGAAGAGCAAGAGAGGAAGAAGAAGTGGAAGCATCTCCATCACAATAGAAAAGGTTGGACTAGTACTCCCTGCTGAAGTTATTTTTCCTAAACAATCACAATCCTACAATAGATTTGTGAATGTCTATGGAAAAAAGAAAGTAGTGAAGGGAATGAGTCTTGATTTCAACCTACTCGGTGAAAATAACTTGAATTTGGACATTTGTAGATGGATTAAAATCCAAGGATGAACTGAGTTTATGAAATGTGGGGAGAAATGCTACACAAGGATGGTTAAAATATTATTTTGCAACTATGATTCAAAGAAAAAGAAATCGTGGATAGGAGAAAGAGTAATAGATTTATCTCCTGAGAACATAAGGGAGTGTCTGAATCTCCCTATAGTTGAAAGAGAGGAATATAATTAGCCTTCCTCGAGAAAATAATTATTTTCAAAGGTGGCTAGATTAGAGGTTGACAAAGAAGTAAAGATGCTATATCCGAACTAGTTGGACATGAATATGAGAATGACCCATATTTTGCTTATTAGCAACATCTTTCCAAAAAATAGGAGGTAAGGATAACATTTCTGAGAAAGATTGCAAAATGTTGTGAGCAATGAAGAATGAGAAGAAAATAGACCTGGCAAAGACAATCTCAGATCCTTTGTTTTAGGTCAAAAGCAATAACAAATATCATCTTCCTTATAGAATGATCATGACAAAAGTTTTAAGAAGAGTAGGAGTCTATTTGACTTCTGAAAATGGAGAAGAATTTAAAATTTTTGATTTGATGATTGAGGTGAATTTGAGGAAAATTAGACCCAAAAGGACCAAGCCATTTGAGTAAACAAGACTTGAGGGTGGAACAACCCAAATAAGAGAAGCAGAATTTGTTACTTCAGGTGTGGAAATAAGAGAAGAAGTTCCCACTGATAGAGTAGATGAAATGACAGGTGATCTAAGTGAAGAAGAGGTGGTTGCTGAAATTTGGGAAGAAGTTCCCACTTTAGTTGCAGCAATAGCAACACATGGGGGAACTGCAGAAACAACAACAGGAACAACAGCAGTAACAGCTTCTCCAAGCACAGAAGCAGCAACATCTCCTCCGAGCAGGCTTTCATCCTCCACCCACAATAGTGTTGAGAACAGGCTGAGAAAGATTGAAGTTGATGTTGATGCTCTAAACATCAAGATAAATTCAATGAAGGAGCAAATGGATTCAATATGTCAAAAGTTGGATACTTTGACTTGTTTAGTTGAGTCCATCAAATAGTAATCGAAGCCTGTTTAATTCTCTTCTCTATCATCACCTTTCCATGATCTCAAATCTTCTTCACCCCTGAGATCCCCTCATCTCCATCATTCTGATCACTCTCATCAATCTCCATGTCATCATGGTGATTAGTCTCATCACTCTCCATTTCATCATTTCTCCCCCTCCTCTCTTATTCATGAGCATAGACTTACTTCACCTATCAAGTCTACTCATCCCACGAGTACTCCCTCCTCTCCAAGTGTTGAAATTATTCTATCTCCACATTTCTCTCATCAACTCACATCCCATACTTCTCCACTTCTAACTTCTCCAATTGTTAAAGTTCTTCCATCTCCATGTTCCCCTCCTCAGTCTAGACCCACTTCATCTCCACGTTCTGACTCAAAGTCCTCTCTCTTTGAGCCAACTATGTCACTTGCAAACATTTTAACATTGATGAAGTTCACTCTAAATAAGTCTTATCTCTCCTCTCCACATGAAACTGCCTCTCCTCTATCACAATCGCCCCCTGCAACTACTCCATAGGAAACTATCTCTTCTCAACAAACAATACCTCCTCTTCCTCCACAAAAACCTCTAATGCATTTAGCTCTACAAATTCCAAAATTCTCTAAGGTTCCTACAGAAGAACAGAAGTCATACATCCTCCCCATTGTAATGTCACTTGAGCCAACATATAAAATTCAGCGTCCCAAACTTCCCAAGTCAACACATTCAACCAGTAGGAGTCTAGGGAAAAGAATGAAATTGACTCCGCAAGAAGTTGAACACAGGCAGTTGATATTTCCTTTCCCATATTTTGAAGATCAGGATTTCCTCAACTATATTATAATAATGAAAGGTCCAACCAGAAACTTCAAGCCCAAGCCACTCTCAGATAGTGATGCAATCATATATAAAATACTGAATGATTACATTCTACCTACTCAATTCAACCCACCACCTCCACCCCCACAAAATCCTTCACTTTGAGTGGGTTCAGGATCATTGGATGATAAAGTTAGATTTCATATTGTAATTGACACATCTGATCCTAACTTCATTTACCTTCCGGAAGATGTGTATCTCATTCGTAGAAATAGGCACCTTGATGCATTTGGGCTTGGGATTCCATCTCAATTTTCAGAGTTTGGATATCCCCGATATAGAGCAAAACTGAGGATTGTTTCTTGTTCTCGATAGGGAAATGCAAATTTTGCTAGATCCACATCTCACTCCTAAACAGAGGTTCCTGGTGCCTCCATTTCTACCCTTCGGCTTCCTCCATCCAAATCTCCTTCACTCAAAACCAAAGCTCCAAGTTCTAAGCCCATGCCTCCCCTTAAAAAGAAAATGGTAGTTTCCAGACCTACTAGCACACTCCCTTCTTCCACCCCTCAGCTTCCTCCATCTAAACCTTCTACTACCAAATTTTCTTCCTCCACTCCTTAGATTCCTCCATCCAAATCTTCTACTACCAAACTCCAACCATCACCTTTCTACAGAAGACCACCTTCATACAATCCACCTTCTACTACCAAACTTCAACCATCGCCTTTCCAAAGAAGGCCACCTTCATACAATCAATTTCCTCCTCCTTCCATTTACTTAGACCAAGAGGAATATGTTCGCAAATTTAGAGTAAATAACATAACTCTTCAAGTTGGGCATCTCCTCTCCTACCCTGAGATGCTCAACGAAGCTCGTCTCGGGATAATCTCTCATCTCCTGCCCCCATCAACATTACCAGTTGCATCGACATAAGCTCAAGCGATCCTCACAATAATGGTTATAGTAGAAATAGGTCCTCAAGTATCATTCAAAAGGCCAAAGATGACTGGATCCAACAAACAGAAGCCCAAATCTAATGAATAAATCTCTTTTTGCCATAAAGATGTTATATGTAACCTTAAAATGTACTAATTTTTTCTTATACTTACACTGTAAATTGGAAATTTGATAGATATTCATTAATTTGTAATACTTATATTGTAATCTGTAAACATGATATATACTCATTTATATGTAATACTTACACCATATACAGAATGATTATTATCTTATGGAAGTCAGTTAGTAGCTTGTCTCATTTTATTTCTGCAAGTGAACTAGTATAGGGGATGGTCTTTCCAAGCTTTTGAGTCTGCTGGATGTGGGTTACTCCATTTGCTGTCAAATTTACACTAGTAAAATTGCAGGATGAAGGCTACGAAATCTTACAAAGTTTAGTCATAGCTTTGGAATTATGAGACAGACTGTGGGTCATGGGCATGGGACTTGGGGCATGGAGACATAGGACATGGGCTTGGGACGTGGATCATGGGACTTGGGTCATGGGACATGGACATGGAACTTGGGATATGGAAATTGAGTCATGGGTCATCGGACATAGACATGGGACTTGGAGCATGGAGAGTGGGACATCGAGAGTGGGAATCATTCATCCATATTCGGCTTCATAATCCCGGACATGGAATATGAATCCAGACATGGATAAATGATTTCCCAACATGGAAAGGTCCATTGTGGCGCTTGGAACCATTCATCCATATCCGGCTTCATAATCCAGGACATGGATGAATGATTCCCGGACATGGGTGATAAATCAAGATATGAGATGAATGGTTCCAAGCGCCTAAGTCCCACTATCAATGTTCGATGTCCCATGTCCCACTGTCCATGTCCCAAGTCCCATGCCCACGTCCCATATCCCACTGTTCATGTCTCATGTCCCATGTCTCATTGTCCCATTATCCCATGTCCTACTGTCTATGCCCATGTCCCACTGTCTATGCCCATGTCCTAAACTCTATGTCCCAAGTCTCATGCCCACGTTCCATATCCCACTATCCATGTCCCATGTCCCACTGTCTATGTCCCATGTCCCACTGCCTATGCACATGTCCCAAACTCCATGTCCGATGTCCCATGCTCATGTCCCAAGTCTCAAGTCCCATGTCCCAAATCTCATACCCATGTCCCATGTCCCATGTCCCACTATCCCATTGTCTATGCCCATGTCCCAAGTCTCATGCTCGGGTCCCATGTCCCATGTCTATAACAAGCACTCTTATATTATAACAGCTATTGCAAGGAATCTACATAGTCATTTCATATGTTCGTGGCCCATCCAAGTATTTACATAGAGTCTTGCAAATGTACAAGTATTTGTCGCATGCATCTTGCAAAAGTAAAAAAATCAACAAATACACCAAATTAACTACAAAAACTACATGGTGTATTTTTACACACCCTTCACTAACTTAAAGGTGAGTTAGAGTCTTTATGGATGGTCACAACACTTCAAAGCTTGGAAAAGTCTATGAATGATTTGCAACCTCCATTCACTACAAGATTTCACGTAATAGATCGAGGTCGAGCATTAGTTTAGGGAAGGTCCCAGGAAGGTCTCGAATCCTCTCTTATTGTCCTTCGAGTTCTCTTCCTAACTGACCCTAATCTTGGTTGAGGATAGCGTAAGTTCACACTAAAACTAGCGTTGTCTCCTGCTATTATTAATGCATCTCCATAAGTCACACTTTCAACTGAGATAATTCCCACTCTAGACCACTAATTTATAGTCCAGCCTGATCTTCTTGTGTTGTGAAGAATACATTCCAAGATCCATTATGTGGAGAACTGAACATCTTTTTAGTAAATGGGTTTTCTAGCATTGAGGAAGATGAGGTCTGAGATGCTTTAGATGTTGTTTAAGCATTTATAGAAATTCTCTTATGAGATATATGTCGATTCAAGTGAATATCACCAAGCAGTAATAAAAATCTATACGCTATTAATTTCACAACACCCAATCGATGCTCCTATGCAACTTGAAGTATCATAAACAATAATAGAATATTCACGTGGTTCTAGGTATTTAAACTTAAACAGTTGTGCATTGGACATAACTAGAGAATTAAAAAAAATAACGGATATACAGAATACATAAATATTCTAGCAAGATAAATTGTAATATATCAATATATCAGTTTATTCAAAACATGTATTATATATCAGAATTAAAGTCAAGAGCATGACAGAGAGAACTGGTATCTAACTATAGGTACGTCGTCTCCAACTCTTGAAGGAGCCGACTTATTTTACGCTAATTGGAACTGAAAAAGTGGTCGGGTGCAAAGTATTAGATATGCTCCACCGTTATTGTAACAGTTTCGACCTCGGTCCACAACCGTTAACATTCGTGGTTTACCTCAGAAAAGTGCTCTGCCTATGAAAGAATCATGTATTGCTAGATGAGTTGCAATTCTTACAAAGAAGTCTGCAGGGTTTGTATCTCTCTGCATAGTTCTTCGATCCTATGTAAGGCCCTCTCTTCATGAGTAGTGTTTCATAACCCCCACCAAGCATTTGGCTTCCCGTTGTCTATTATTATCAATGGTTGAAATGAAAGAAGGCCTAAGAAGTTCCGGACTTGAAGAAGAAATCCTAGGAATACTACAAGATGCTAACCTATTCCCGAATTAATGCGTAAATTAAGTCCAGCCTCAAAAATCAGAATGCACTCTTCTCTACCTTAAAAAGTTGCATTGAATGAAACTCCTGACTGACGTTGCATATGTGAAATGGAGTATCTTGTTAAGTTAGATTATGTTGTATTTAGTTATTGAGTATCGCGGTAGTCAAGGAAAATTAATCAAATATGGTTATATTTACCTATATCTCCTCAATTAATATGCATTAATTTTTATTTTATTCACTTTTTTGCGCTTTACAACATGAACAATTCATTAATGGAGTATGTGGAAAATTATAACTCTTAAGTGGGACACGAGCATGAGACTTAGGACATGAGCATAGGAATTTGGATATGGGCATGGGACTTGGGACATGAGTATGGGACTTAGGACATTGGCATGGGGCATGGGACTTGGGACTTGGGCATGGAGCTTCGGACATGGGAATTCGGTAGTGGGACATGGGACTTCGGTCGTGGCAGATGGATATGGGACTTAGCATATGGTCATGGGACTTGGATCATGGGACATGGGACTTGGATCGTGGGATATGGGACTTGGGTCATGGGACATGAGAATCATTCATCCATGTCCAGAATTAATATACCATGTCAGGGATTATAAATTCGTACTTGGATGAACCATTCACGATAAACTAGGAGGTTTGGCTAATGCCCCAAATCGAACCTCCATGTTCGGGATGGAAACCTTTAAAAAAAAAGATGACAAGCTGAACAAAGAGATGCAATGGCCTTCCAATCAAGTTTTAAATCACAACAACACAACAAAGGCCTTCCCTGGTGTAATCACAGCAGATGCATATAAATAACAGTCTAAAATCATATTTCAAGGATAAATATTACAGATAGTTCAAGTTGAAGAATATTGTCTTAAAAGATTGTATCATAGAGAAGTACTTCAATGTCTACATAAGCTACATTATGACAAATATAAGCACTATAAGACTTAAAATTCACAGTTTTCTTTTGCATGTCTTGACCTCTGTCTCCAACGCCTTGCAATTGGTCTCAAATCGTAACAACTCCTCTCTGGTGTGCTGCATTTCTTGAACTTTTGATTTAGTTATTGGTTTTCTTTGTGCATAGCATACAGTTGACTATTCAGCCTCCTGATCTCATGCATTTGATCTCTTCTAAATTAATGCTCTCTATCAGACGGAGGGGGATCCACCCATCGAGAGAAGGAACATTCACTGGGACCATCCTGTAATGAGATAATTAAATAGTTACCAATTATATCAGTATGTTTATACAAGACACTAAAGAGAAGTATAGAAGAGACTCACGAAATAACCTGCTGTAAGCCCTTGAATTTTGGTATAAGACCGTATTAATAATTCAGGTATAGTAATGAGTGAAGTTTGGTAAGTTTAT
>JAYJMB010071907.1:0-68896 GCA_036873735.1 Pouteria campechiana | reverse complement strand
AATGGTGGTAAATTAGGGGAGACTCTGTCAGAATTTCCTCTGAATTTACCACTAGTAACGCTCCAGGAAGGAGGGGCATTACATATTTATCTCTGTAGCTTATGTATTCTTCCCAACCCTAAGAGCTTATCTAATCATAGACTTCCAAGTTCATGCTTTTGAAGGTGTCAAAATGAATAACCTTTGATTTTAACACCTTTCTATTATTGTATTTTCTCACAAACTCATGGTAACTTTGTTCAATGTTTCAGAAAGTTATCTCAAGGAACCTATTTCTTTATATTCTTCTTTTTATCTCAGATGTGCATCCCCTGATTCTTCTTTATCTCTTCTTCTTCCGGATTTAGATGCCAAAGGTATTTCAACTATGCTTGAATTCGCCATTCCGACCAATCTAGGTTAAGGGTTTTGATGGGGATCTTGATGTGATGAACTTAGAGATTCTTGGCAACTGAAAAGGAAATTGAGCAAATGAAAAATGGCACCAACAAGATGAGGAATGGAGAAAAGAATAGTGGGGATTTGAATCACCTTCTTCTAAAAAGGGGTTTCTATCGCTTGTGGTGAGAGGAATAGTAAGTCCGAAATAGGGTTAAAAAGTGGTTTTCTCGAGTCTTGGGATGAATTACAATAGCTTTGGACAAATTGGTGGCTTTAGACAAATCTATAAACAAAGTAGATGTTAGAACTTTGTCCAAGTGTTGATATCAAATGATGTATGATTAGATTTTATTTTTGATTAGTGATGTGCACGTTTGTCTGAGAGCTTATTTAGGTTTCACATTCAATGGATTTGATTATAAAAGATATTTATAAAACATTTAGTGATTAATCCCTTAATACTTAACTTGATTTAGTGTGCTTTTATGCCATGTGCACAAATGAAGCAGTAAAAAGCATATAGCTCAAAGCATTTTCACAGACTAAATGATGTGTAGTATTTGCATAAAAATCTAGTATGATATACTCCCAATGTATGTTGAGCAACCACTTTTGGTAATTCATGAATTGTTCTTATGGTACTCAAAAGCACTTAAATTAATCTTATTCTTTTGTATTCATAATGTTAGGAGATTGTATTTCTATATTTGCAACATTCTTACAAACCCAAATTAGATTGCAATAAACATTGAAATTATTTTAAAGATCCTTAAATGTTTTTTGGAAATTTGGAGCTTTAGCTTCAGAAAATACCTCATGTTGTGAATGAAATTGAACAAGCTTACATGCTTGTCTCTAGCTCCTCTTGAATCCTCATAAATTGATTCTCCTAATTTTTCTTGTTCTCATAGTTCTTGCATAAAATCAATTGCTTGGGTCCCATGGACCTTGTTATCTTTGTCATATGCAAATTTTAGTTTATCCATATATCTTTAAAGAACTACACATAAATATTCTATCAGTTTAGTAGGAGATAATGCATTTTTAATTTCCAAGACCTATAATAGCTAACATTAAAGTATGAAAGTATGGAAATGGATTATCCCTGAGCAGGAGTGTTGTAAAGCAAATTAGCCATAGGGATCCTTCATAAGTTTAGTTTCGGTAATCAAGATTAACTAATGAAGCCTGCTCTAATACAACTTGTTGGTCCAATATGGTTGGTAGCTCAAGAGAGGAGGACTTGAGCATATAAAAATTATGGCTAAATAAAAATTATTGTGCTATAAGGGAACATAATTTAAATCAAGTAGCACATGATAAGAGATTTTTATAGTGGTTTGGGCAAGCTCCCTAATTCACTTTTTCAAGAGCACTCCTTGTGCCTTAGGTTCTACTATCTCTCATAATGGAATTACAATAGTACTCCTAGCACTCTTATAGATTGGCGAGGTGTAACTAGTGCTCCCAGCACTCTTCTAGATTTCAGTTCCAAGGGGCATAAACTAGTGCTCAAAGTACTCTTCTGGATTCTAACTTCAGGGGGCGTAACTAGTGCTCCTAACATTCTTCTAGTTTTTACAAGCTCACCAAGAAACTCACTGATTTCTAAGATCACCAGCAAACTTGATAGTTTTCCAGAGTTCACTAATAACTCATTATAATGTGGTTTTCTGAGCTCACCACAAAGTCACGCAATCTAATTTTCTTTAGCTCACCAAAAACTCTTAAGGCAGATAAATTGCAATAAGGTTATACAACAATTTGCCTCTTATCCTAGGCTGATTTGTATAGAAATTAAGTACTAATAGAATATATACTCAATGAAGCACAATGGGTATCAATACTCCAAAAGATTGATGATGATAAAGCTTGTAAGCATATTAACTATCAACTTGGTGGAGATTTAATATCCTGGAGGAAGTCTTTCCTTGAGAGAGAGGTTACTCGATTAAGTGCTTTTTACTTTTCATTTTTTTCTCTCTACTTCCTCACTCTTCTTTGTTATCTCTACAATACCTTTATATTGGTTTGAAGCCTGTAGCCATTGGAGATAGAAGACTTTCATTAAACGTTGAAGACCATTCAGAATTTTCTTCTATTGAAAAGTTGTCTTCTAATTAAGTTGTAGCAACTAGAAAGCCTGTAGTGCCTGCCTTGAAGAAGATGCATTTTTGATTTTGGAAAATATTAAACTAGGAGATGTTGCATAGATGACTCTTTTATTGTATTGGAAAGATGCTCATTAAATGTGAAGAGATGCTACTTCTGAGAGTAGAATCATTGACTGATCGAAAATTGTTGTTCTTTGAATTTTTTTTCCATCTTCAACTAATTTCCATCTTTCCATTTTCATCCGGAGAGTCCAGCCAGCATCATCCATAGTAAGTAGCTTCCACTCGTGAAGATTTTTCTGAGTGTTTCAGCTGTAGTTTGTCTAAGGAGTTCTAGTTTGTCCTAGGTTAGTTTTGGACAAATTGGCTTTGAGTAGAAACACATGATGGAGACGACTACTTCATCCAAACAACTACTTTGTCTATAGAGATTTGTCCGAGTGCACTATGGAACTTCTTACTTCATCTGGATGAAGTAAGAAGGATAAAGTTAGAAAGAAGATTCATTTTAGAAGTATATAAACAACTTCACTTAGACATTTAAAAGGTTTCAAAGGAAGAAAATATAAAAATGCACAAATCTATATAAGTTTAAAAATTCAAAAGTTAGTTCAAAAGAAGTTCTAGAAGAAAGAAATTCTTGTTTAAAAGTTCAAATTCGAAGTTCATGCAAAAAAATCTTTCGAAAGCTATGTCAATAGATAGGAATCCCCTTGTTTAGAATTCAAAGCTTAATTAAATTTTAGAAATCCAAAGCTCATTAAAATATTGTTTCAAATTTTCAAAACACAAAGAAACTTATCATTAACTAATATGGAAATAGACTTCTCTTCATAAGTTTCAAGTTCATTTCGAAAGGTTGTTCAAGTTCAAGACAATGTGTAGGAGAAGTAATTCTTAGTGAAAAGTCTGAAGTCAATCTCAAATAGTCTGAAACATTTTCGACTTCAATTTAGTTTCAAAGAAGAATAGCTAAAATTACAGGCTTACCCATTAGAACTAAGTTCACTCTTCAGAAGCATTGTCACAAGCACAAAGTTATTTAAGAATGAAGAAGATCCATTTTATAAATTTCTAGCAGACTCTAAAATGTTATTCATGTTCAACCCTATTTTTCAGAAGAGTCTTCAGAATTCTGAGAAACAACCCAAATTCAAGTTTAGGCTCAATTTAGATTTAGAGGATTGTAGAGAGAATATGTGAGCAAAGTCAAGTTTTCAGAAGAAGCTTCAGAAGAAGTGTCTCAACATTTAGAACTCTAATAACTTATTGGACATGGAGCAATTTGAACGGATAGTGTTCAAAAGAGGGAAAACAAAATTTTGAAGTCTTAAATCCTTATTGCCATATAAAAAAGAGCTATATCTTATCAAGATCATATGGAGGGAGATTCAGAAAACAACGTCTGAGCCACGAAGGTTTCAAGGTCAAGATTTCATATACTAACAACATTCAGAAACAGGAAACCAAGCTTCAAGACTTTGAAATAATATATATTAATTATAGGTTTCATGTTAGGCTTTGTTATAAAACACTTATGATGGCTTAGCATACACATATCATGCATTAGTTTCCTCCTATGTGGCCATGCATATATTAGTGGAGGCTCGACAATCCCGACTTTTGACGAACAAGCATAAACAACTTGTATATTACTAGATCCTTCAAAATCATTTATTTCAAACCCATCATTTTGGATTGAAGCTGCATTAGTCTTATAGCTTGAAGCTGTTAGTTTTGCATTAGTCATCACATGTTTTTTTTGCAATCCTCAAATCTATCTTTCTAATTCCTAGGTTAGGAAAATGAAAAATTACATGATTTAATGGTGCAAATAACATCTTAACAGAATATATCATGCAAAGCAAAAAATCTATCACAAACACTAAATATATATCATTACTTTAGTGGTGATTGACCTTGTATCCCTCAAATGTGCTTCTTTCGTTGTCGGGTTTCTTGCAAAACCACTAGAATTATTAGTGAAAGCATAAGCTATCCTCTAGAAGCCTCATGAAGAATGATTTCTTTAACTCAGTATACCTTTACATTGGCAAACAATGTCCTTAGCTCATTGGGCTGCTGTTCCATCCTCAAGATGCTTTAGTCAAGTGGAGGACAAGAGTTATAGAAGCAGCTTCAATGGACCAAGTTTGTAGCTCAAAAAACATAGCATTTATGATAAACTCATATCATTTTATCAACCCACCGAAAGCTCATACTACCCCACAGATAAGCATCAACACCTATGCAAGCAAGCTTCCTTTTTACAAATAGGAAATCTGCTAGATTTTGTTGCATTCCTCAAATAGGTCGAGCAATCTGTGAAGAGAAAATATGTTATTGTGGGCCTTTTTTTGGAGTTTGAATTGGCCCATTAACCCTTCTTGGATTCTATTAGATATTATTAATCACCATTAAATGTCATTAGATGATATTAACTAGTGTTAGAGCCCATTACTATGAATGTCAATAGATTTTGTTAAGGCCCAGTAACCCATGTTAGATTCTGTTAGATACCATTAAACTTGATTAAACGTTGTTAGATAGTATTCATTGGTGTTAGAGCCCATTACTATGAAAGTCCATAGTTCTGTTAAGGCCCATTAACCCATGTTAGATTCTATTAGATATCATTAAACTCCATTAAACTTCATTAGATGGTATTCACTTGTGTTAGAGCCCACTACCCAAAACCATCATAGATTCAGTAAGGACCATTAACCACTATTAGATGTGATTAGATCATATTAACCTCTATTTAAAGCCATTAAACGCTGCTAAAATGATTCAAGAGTCATTTAACATTTTTTCAACAACTAATGTTTTTGAATATTGAGTATAATTATTTGGAAATGAATATTATGATAAGAATTGATTATCTATAAATTTTAGTTATTATAATTGGCTTAATTAAATTGTAAATTTATTGGGGCCCCAAACCATATTAATCCCTATTAAACATTGTTAAATGTTGTAAATCATCATTAAGTGCTATGAAAACCCATTAAACATGCCCATTGAATCATGTTAACGTTTGTTAAGTACTATTTAGCAGTGTTAAAGTCCATTAAACTACATTCGATATGGTTTAACAATATTAAACCTTATTAAAGCCCATTAAAAACAATCAAAGTGTATTTAAATTAGTTTAATAAATTTCTTGTCAACTAATATTATGCATAACAATTTAATAATGCATGTTAAATCAAGAATAATAATTATCCAAATTTATAGTTAGTACAATTATTGTAATATATTATATGTATTTAAGCCCATTTTAACTATTGGCCCAAGCCCATTAAACTCCACTACCATTAGATCTTGTTAACCCACATTAAAGTCCATTAAACCTCATTAAACCATGTTAAAGCCTATTAAATATAAATATATTAATAGTTGATATTTTCATAAAAAATTTAAAAAATAAATGAAATTTTTTTAAAATTAATAATCACTGAATATTTAGGGAATGTTAAATAAAATAATTTATGTTAAAAAAAGAAAATTTATGTTAAATGCATTATCTTATGATAACAACTTAATTTTTTATTTATATTATATATATACTTTAATGTGTATCAATTTCATATCACATATTAATAATTAAATGATCTATAATTTAGATTAAAATGATCTAAAATTTAAGCACTTCAAATAGATATATACTATCTATTAGATATATACTCTCATGTAAAGGAAATCTTTCTCTCAACCTAAATTGACAACAATGCCCCTAGTTTTACTTTAGTTAAAGTAGAATGCGTTCTATTAGGTCCCACCCTACACTATCACATATGCACACAAAGAAGCCATGCTAGGAATGAGCCTAACCTAGAAATTCATGTTTATTATGACAATTGAATTAAAAGAATAGTCAAATTTAATCTCCTGAAATGTGTAGTACAAGAAACTGGGTTTCATGAAAGCCTTGCAAATTATGGTTATCTATAGGGCTAGAACATACTTTACTAAACTTTCTAAACAGCTGATAAAAGACCAATTCAAGAAGTAAAAAAAAGTGAAGTAAATACCTTTTAATTTTTATCATATATAAATATTATAATACGAACACACCTTACAGAGACTTCAATTACTATCTTACATTTAAACTAAATGCATACATTATGGCATTATGCTATCTTATTCCGGTAAACTACATATGGCAAAGAATTACGTCAGATTCAGAAGGCATCACATTTTCTGGCTGAAGATCTTCTGTTTCACTTACCATTGACTCTTTTGTCTGAAAGTTATACCTGAAAAAAAATCAAAGAAACCATTGGATTAGAATTTGAAAATCAGTTAAAAATTAAAGATAGCAAATAAAACGCATCTAAAAAGGACATATATGGAGTTGTATATACTAGTTGTGCTAAGCTAATTATGATTTTAATTAATGAAACATACCATATTAACAGATACATCCATTGAAATAGAAATATTTTGGTAATGTATATATTTCTAAAGATTACATATCAAGATATCTTATCCAATGATCTTGTCAAACTGACACCTTTCTTTTTTTATATTTTCCATTACCAAAATTGATACCAATCATAAGTGTAATATATCAATCCAAGTTTTTCTCCCTATTCTATTTTCTATGCATTTGCTCAGTTTGAACCATGAATTTCCATTTCATGATTTAGATGTGGAATGGTAAACCATTGCTCGCTGTCCATATTGAGTGAAAAGCAAGAGCACAGCGCGCTGCATGACAGGTGGAGTTTAGTTATAAAATGGGCCCCGCATATTCTCTTTCCAACATCTAAATTGATCCTTTTCTTCTATTAAAAAATAATATTATGAGTTACAAAATCAAGAATATTAAATATTTTATATAATCTATAAAAATAAAAATGCTAAAATTTTGTGTTTATTATCACTCATTTAAGAAATAATTATTATAATTTATTAAATATAAATTTATTTAAAACACAACGTATAGATCTAATCAACAATATAAATAATATGCCAATGAAAATAGTATTTGTATACATTGATGGTTTAAAATTTTTATCTCCATATGCCAATGATATTGAGTAGCATAGAGCACCAACAACTACAATTTCTTTTTATCATGACTTTAGTTCAAAAGAGATGATTAATAAATAAATAATAAGTGATCTAAATCTTGATGATATACTTGGAAAATTCCACAATTTATAAAGCTACCTTTAGGTGGAATCGCATGCTCTAACAAATCCACGTCCCATCATCTTCTTTGACTTGATGGTGTAGTTTAAGTGTTACAGATTAGGGGTGTAAGTAGGGGCGGGTTCAACCCGAACCCGACTACCTAAACCCAAATTTTAGGCAGGATTGGGAAGGTAGTTTTTAACCCGAATCCTAACCTGCACCTACTTTGGGTTAGGGGCGGGAAGGGGGTCAGGTAATCCACCCAAACCCAAACCCAAACCCCTTCATTAAAAATAAATATAAATAAAAATAGGTCCTAGTAATAATGGTCTATAAGCACGACATCTTTTGCTGCTTGAGATTAATGCAAAAACATTTTCAGAAGTAATCAAAGAATACCACAAATTGCACATACTATCAAAACTATACCTTAGGGTCAGTTGAAAGTAGGCCCCCAATATATATATATATATATATGCATAGTCTCTCAGATCTGGATTGTCTATCTCTTGAGTGATATTATTTAGAATGACCTGTATATAAAAATAGGACTTCTAGAAAATACTTTAATTAATGAAAATAAATCCAAATAAACAATGTAATAACAACATTCTAGAGTGAATCAGAGTCCTATGAAACTAAGATCATGACCAAACCACTAGTCATGAGATGCCCCCATTTTTTAATACTATTGTTTTCCTTTTTCTTTTCATTTTTTTCAAAGAATTTTGACTTTATTCAACAAAGGAATAAATAGTTTGGATGACTAGCAGTCATTTGACAAAGAATGATACTATCACTAAAGGTAAAGAAAAAAATAATGAAGAAGCGTGCAAGATATAAACCAAGCACACTTTTACTTAAAAAGAAAGATCCTCAAACCTAAAATCAAACCTGAAGTCAACCCACACATATAGCGTTAGGGTTAGGGTTGGTGCTGGGAAAATGTTATAAAAGTGAGGTTTAAGATTTGAGTAAGGAAAAGATTGTGAAAGTGACGGTTAGTATTGGGCAAGCTCAAACCCGCACCAAACCCACCCGAATTACATCCCTATTATAGATGAATTCACATGGTACTACACGAGGTTGGAATGAAGTGAGTTGGTGCCTCCGAGGTTGTATCAATTGTAGTTGGCATCTCTAAGGTTGGATACGCATTGGCAGGCTACAGGCCCTCTTTGTAGGGGTGCAACTCAGGTTAATTGGGATTGGGTTGAGGTCAACCCTAACCCTAATCTAGGGCCTAAAATTTCAACCCTAACCTTAACTCAACCCTAATTTTAAAACCTCAACCCTAACCCAAATTCAATAGGTCAGGTTCGGGTTGAATTCGGGTTGAATTCAGGTGAGGTTATATGAATAAATAAAAAAATGACTATTCATTTTTAACATTCAACAACATTCAAATAACATTAATCTATCACAAACTTAAAATTTACATATCTAACATCAAACTAAAGTTTTAAATCCAAATAAGATAATAAGTTTATTAAGTAGCTAAATAAAAGCCAAGTTCAAATAACACCTAATTAGCTTCAAGGAGATTTTCAAAAAGGACATGGAGATGAGGATAAAACTAGGGAGATAAAATCAATTAGAGGAAAACATGCTTGCACTAAGAATAAAGATAGGGATCATAAGAATAATATGAGATTTGTAGGTCATTTGTGCTTCAAAAAAGAAACTTCAAAAAAATGAATAATATAATATGAATTATAATAAATAAAAAATGTATAGTTTTAAAATTTATAACTAATAAATGCAATTTGGGTAGATTTTGGGTTGGGTTGTTATCAACCCAAACCCAACCCAAATCAAAATTTGGGTTCGTGTTGCCATTCACCCAAACCCTTAAAAATGTCGAGTTGGGTTTGGGCGGGTTTGGGTTAACCCAACACAAGTTGCACCCCTACCTCTCTGAGAGCTAACTGAGGTGCACTCCTTGTAATCCACGTCCCCCTCCTCGATAGTTAGGGGAATTACATAGTAATAATAATAATAATAGTAATAATAATAATAATAATAATGAATAATTCAAAACTATGGGATTTTAGTAAAGATGTGAATCAGTAAAAAGTTTATATTATAAAATTAATTAAATATTATTTATTTATAAAATATCAAAATTCATCCATGAAAAGTGTTGAGTCATAGAATAAAAAATAATATAAATTAATTAATTAATAAAAATAAAAATTATTATTCTATCTTTCTATATAATTAAAAAATATTCTTTTATGCTTATAGAATAATATATATTTCTCAAGTTAGATTATTTAAGTGGTTTCTAAAATAATTTCAACTCGTTAAAACTCTTTTGATCAATTTAACTTTGCAATTTATCTTTATTTATATAGTTTAAAATATTTTTAATAGAGTATATTAACTTTAATGGATAAATTGCCTTAGATAAAATTTATTCTTATTTTCTAATCCATGTTGCATGGAACCAAATTACTTTTAAGGGGATAAACATCGATTCTTTCCTCATCAAAACCTTAACTTGCAAAATTGAAAAGGATAACAAATTATATAATGTAAAAATTAGGATCCTTTTATATTAAATGGTTAAATATATTTTTTTCCAATAATTTCTCTTGATAAAAAGTCTTCATATTTGTTAGAATTATATAAATGTACTAGCTAGTCATCCATTGGCTATAGATAAATTAAATTTCGTTTTTTTATCTTGATAAAGGAAGATAATAGAATATCTTATGCTTACTATTCTCTCTCCACGTGGCGTTACATGCCTTTTGCTCACTAAGGCAATGTTGTCTTAACTGAATTGTGACTTAAACTATTTCTATGTCTAGTTCAGGTTCGACCAGTTCAATCATTGGATCAATTCAGTTTGACCTATGATGTTAGCATAACATAATTATGACTTAACAATTATTTTAGAATTTTTAAAATTTTTACAATATACAGTTAAATATATATATATATATAATTATATAATATAAATAGTTATAGATTACCTTTAAAACTTATCATTATATGATACATCGAAAAAACTAAAAAGAGTATAATGTTTAATATTAAAGGATTCTACTTTGACGAAAAAAACATAATGGGCAAACATGTAATGCTACAAACCTACAAGTTCAATTAACAAAACATGATCATCCTCTAAATAAAACTAAAACATTGTTATAGTTTAAAACTTTAAACTTTAAAATATAAAATGTATTCAAATTGACAACATTCTAATCTAGTCACATTGCATTTCAAATTTTTAATCCAACCCACTCTAACACACAATGATTCAATCCAATCCACAACCTAAGTTATGCCTAATGATTCTCAAAATGATTAATGGCTAGTGACACAAGAATTTATGAATGGAAGAAAAAGATTTAAAACAAATAGCTCCTTCACCTTTTGATCCCAGCCAAGTTATGCTGTTGTAGTTGTTGTTGGTCATCGAAATAGGTTGGTAAGTGGCTGTCGATCATCAAAATATGTTAACGAGTGGTGACTAGACAAGGCAGATGGTAAGCAATGTGACTATGGCAAGGAGTAGTGAGATGGGTGGAGCAAGGGTGAAGTAGGGAGATGGACGGAGCAGGGGCGGGAGCAGGGAGAAGGGTTGAGCGAAGGTGGGAGTAGGGAGATGGGTGGAGCAGGGACAGATGAGAGCACAAAAGGGATGGTGGGCTTTTCTATTGCAAGGCTACGACTACTTTCGATCATCTGAATAGGCCAATAGTGATGGTAAATCCTAGCCATTACTTAGCCATGAGATGGAGAAGGGGCGGGAGTATGGAGGGCTAGGAGTAGGTAGGGGATGGGTTTTCTTACAACAGTAGTCAACGATGGCGAGTCTGGGGACTAGTCATTAGCTACAAGGAAGGAAATGAGTAGGGGAAAGTGGGAAGGGAAAAATCACTAGGGCTTGAGAATGCTGGGCACAGGCAGGAGTTAGGTGAGAGCGAGTGTCTTTTATTTTTTTTTTAAAATAGCATGGATTGGACCATGGTTGGAATGGTTTTCATGGTTCAACCATCCGATTCACATGACTCAAGTGATTTTCTAGAAAATTCAAAACTAGATCTAGACTAGACTGCTATTTTCTTAATTCACGGTGAGACCGGGAGGTCCAATTTAGTTTTTAGAACATTGCTCTGAGGCTCAAAGAATTTTGGTGCTCTAAGCATCCTCACATAAGATAACATGAGATAAGACGTCTATTCCCATTGGAACTACAGTGAGTGACATTATCAAAATTGGATGGCTTGTGAACAAGGTCTAATTGGCAATTAATCAACTAATTGGTCCGATTTAGTCTGATTTAAATACAGAATCTATTTTGATATTTTTATTTTTATTAATTTAATAATCATATATATTGAGCACTAAAATTTAATGTTAAAAGATTGCCATTTAGATTTTCATTTATGATTAAATTTTTTAAATTCTTATTATATATTTAAAAAAAATTAATTTAACTAGTTAAACCAGTTGAACTACACGATTATGTTGAGATTAGGTTTTGAAGCTAATTGTTGGTCCCAAAAAAAGGTGTATGGCAAGGCACAAAACTAAGCAAAATTTGGAGATTAAGTGGATGTGCAAGTGTCGCAAACAATGAACAATGGAAGAACACAAGCACATAAGATAACAAACACACAAAGATTATAGTAGTTCAGACCCCATTGGCACCTACTCCACTCTTCAAGGTATCTGTAACATTAAGTTCCACTAGTCACATATGGAATTACACTTCTTTTGGTTTTTTAAGATGATCAAGAACTCTTACACCACCTGGATTCTTCGAGCTTACTAGGAACTCTATAATGTTAGTTTCTTCAAGCTTACTAATAAATCTTTACAACATTGCTACAAGGATCCCCTTCCTTGTAGTGGAAGACCCGAAAACCTAAGTAAAGATTGTATAATGTAATGCCTCTTACTAGGCTTAGTTGTATACAATATAAAGCAATAACATTATAGTGCTTCAAACTCCTCTTAAGATGGACTTGATGGAGCTTTAAGCTCTTTGATCATTGGAGTGCCTTGGAGTGAATGCACTTTCAGACTTGATTAGGTTTTTGTGATTGATTCATTTGTAGCACTTAGAACCCTTAAATTTCTTCTCCTTTTTCAATGGGACTTCTATTTATAAGTTCCAGAAAAGCTTTAAGCATTTGAAATTAGACAGTTTAAAATCTAGCCATTGTGAAATCTCACATTAGTTTTTAGCCATTATGGATATCGACCTTTGTAGACATAAACTCTCCTATGTTGAAGAACTTTATAGACGATCGCCTTGAAGAACTCTATAGGTGTGAGGCCTAAAAATTCTATAGAAAGTAGACTTGTATTGCTATTACTGCCTTCATAATGTCTAAAAAAGGTAGGACATTACAATAGGCTTCCTTTGTCCATGCCTATGTAGAATTTGGTATTTATAGAGAGCTCTATAGGCCGTTGGACATCATGACTTGGAGCACCCAACAAGGCAATAAGTGCTATAGATCTCTATAGCCTTGGGTTCTTCTCTATAGGTCTCCTCTTTTACTCAAAATCTTAGCACAATTCATTATTTTAAGTTGAAGGTATTTGCAAGTTTTATTGTCATTATAACTACACACCTAGACTCAATAGGTTGAACCAATTAATCTATGAACTGCAAGCTTAACTAGTTCAACCTTTAGTCTAGTTTGAATAACATTGGTAGCGAATCAAATTTCAACATGTGCTAGGCATTTTTAAGGAATTTCAAAAAGAGATAAGATGGGAGATATGATGAAATAGGACCTTAAGTTTTTAGAGTTTATTCCATAATATTAATATTTTGGTATGTAAGGTTTTTAAATATAGTGTAAGATGAATTATTATGATCATATGAAAATGTTTTCTTCATAACTGTGATGAAACTGATTCATTTTTTATCTTAAAAATTAGATTTAAAATTTTAGTTTATTAATTATCTTTAAAATTATTTGGTTTCTAAGATGCATAAAATATATTATTCGAAGCCTTGACTGAGTTTTAAATTTTATTTCAATTTAAAGTTAATATGCACATGTTAAACATGTTTAACTAATTATGGTCTATTAAAGCCTTTTAATGATATGATTGTTGGGTTTTAAAATTTATAACATTTGAAAATAAAAGTAAATTTTCATTCATTGAAAAAACTTCACTAGATTGTGGTTGGTTGGGTTATGCCCAAATTGATCTTTTAGATAGCTTCTCCACAAGCCCTACAAGACTGGGAAAATGTTAGAGGATGCTAGAAGTGTAATAACCCAATGTAAATGAGCTATTCTGTGAATAGGAAAAAATTGTTTTTTATTGTTTGCAACTTTAGTAGCTTTCGGTGCAAGGGGTGAGCATGCATGGTGTTAATGCATGTAAGTGGGTGGTAGTTGGGACGGTAACACTTCCTTATACTTGTTAAAGATAGAGGCAGTGTGAGTGAGGAAAAGAGAGAAAGATAGAGTACAAGAGATAACAAAGAAAAAGAGAGAAAGAGAGGGAGAAGGAGGAGATTCTGTCATTGGAATTTTTTATTTTCTTTCTAAGATCTTTAGCTAAGTAAGTAGATAAATGTATCAACGTTTCATATGTGATAATTTTACTAGATCAGATCTTCAATTAGATATAAGTATATTATGATCTACCAGATATGGATGCAAGAAATAACACTATGCTAGATGGATAGATATATTAGTAAATTAGCTTACAGTGTGATGAAAATATTTCTAGAATGACTAATATACATGTTATTTTGATGATTAGATCCACTGAATTGGTTTGGTTTTCATGTGTTTATGTAACTCATGAGTTTGGTAGAACTTCAATATGATATAATTATTTAAATGGTGAAATATTCCTATTTGTTTAAAATAGAAATTTCATCAAATTTCTATGTATTTGGAAGATTTTAATATCACATATACCTCTTGAAATGAAGCTCTCATTATATAAAATACATCTTACCACTCAGATATATGAAATATCATGTGTGTATATATTGTTATTAAAGAAACAAATATATATATATATATATATATCAAGATGGGACGTTGTGCATAACATTGTCCACACAACTTCCCATAATAAATGATGAGTGAGAAAAATAAAATGTTGTTGTGCATATGTTTTTCAAAATCTAAACCATTGAATGTTTTCTAAATAATGATTTTACCCGTATTGAAGCAAATGGTGTGTCTGACAAACAACAAAGTTTTGATGATGAGCAACAACATATCAGTGAACCTTTGTGGTACTGACAGTTGTGTTCTCGAGCATTGCATAAATAGAAATATACAGGGAAAAAATTCAAATATAGTGGACAGTGTATATAGAGAATACATCAACAAACAAAATCCACTGATGGAAAGAAGACAAGAATGCTCAGAAAGAATGTCACTAAAACTTTGAAAAGAAGCCACAAAGAGCATCTGTAACTATGAAGCTCAAGACTCAATGAGTGATCAAATAAATTTCCTATAGATAAAGTTAGTATCTGAGAGCATCTACCTAAGAAAGATTCAAACAAATTGTTCCATAGATAAGTCAAATAAATTTCTTATACTCAACATTTGTCCTCAACATAAAGAAAAATTTAGTTTGTGGAAGCAGAAATGAAATGGAGCTAAACTCTGACAAATAAAGAGCTAAAATAGAGTCAAATTATTCAAGCATTTGTCTCTTATGTAAAGTCTATCTGAGACTAAAAAAGATCAAGGAACCCATCTACAATCTTCTATAGAAGGCATAGAAGATGAAGTAGAAGTAGCACAACAGCTACAAAAGAGTATTTTTGTCTGCCATCTTCATCTACAAGATCGTCTGCCACTTGCAATAAATAAATCATTAGATGACTAATAAAGAAACGAGTCATCCATGCCTCAATGATTCTTCTGTTACTTCTAATAGATAACCCATCATACGAACAACTAAAAAGTGGATTCGTCGATGGCTCGTAATTTCTTCTATCACTTATGATAGATAAATCATCAAATGAACCATTTGGAAGACTTCATCTACGGCTTGCAACTTTGTCTGCAGATCTCTACAGAAAAACAATAGACAAAGTCATCTCGTTTGCTGTGAAGAAGCCTTGTCCATGCTAATAAGAGTTGCCTATTACTTATAACAGATAAACCGATAGACAAAGCTTCTTGTCTGGTGAAAGCTACTTCATCTGGTAAAAGAAAATTCATTTGCTAAGAGAACTTTATTTGATGAGTAGTAAAGAGAAGAACTTCAACTACGCTTATACAATTCATCTGTCACTTATAGCAAACAAACTAAAAGATGAAGTAAAATGCTGCAGCAATCTCAGATAAATTTATATAGACAAAGTTGTCTATTATGTGGATCTATTCAAAGCTAATTTGTCTGTTACTTACAAAAGACAATCCATGACTTGATCAGACAAAGTCCTTAGATAAAATATGGCTGAATATCTATAGCATATCATGTCAAGTAGAGGCCACTTATACCAAACATTGATGACTACACTCTCCAGTCAAATTCTCATTCAGAGCAGATTCTATTAAACAAACCGAACAAATTAAGCTTGGCTGAAGATGGATAGAAATTTAAAGGAAAGTAGTCTTCACTCTGATAAAGGGTACAACTTTTAGAAGTTGTGTTCATTCAGGTTTAATGAGCATCTTTCCAAAATAATAAAAGAGTCAGTCGTGCAAAAAAGTCTTCATCCGAAGTTTGCTAAAACTAAAAAGATATATTCTTCAAGGATGACATTGCAAGCTTTCCAGCTACAATTGAGTTTATCAAGAAGACAACTTTTCAATGGGAGATAATTCAGAATGGTCTTCAATATTCAAAGAAAGCCAACTACTTCAAACAGGCAAAATTTTCTGAAGCAATATAAAGGCAGTGCAATGTCAATGAAGAATGTTGAGGAAGTTGAGAGAAAAATATGAACAAAGCTTAAATGAGTAACATATCTCAATCAGACTATGCTCCTTCCTAGATAATCAATTTCCACTATGCTGATAGACAAAAAACCTAAAAGTTTTATCTTAATTATATATCTAGAGTATTAATATCTAATGTGCTTCAATGAGTTATCATTTTATATATGCTCAAACTGTGTACAAATTAGCCTAGTAAAAGAGGCAATGTAATGTGCAAAAATGAATGTTGTTAATCAACTATGTGAGTTTGTGGTGAGCTCAAGAAAACCATGTTGTATAAGTTGTTGGTGAGCTCTGTAAAACCAATAAGTTTGCTGGTGATCTTCAAAACTAGTGAATTTCCTGATGTGCTTGTGAAACCAGAAGAGCATTGGGAACACTATGTTTATGCCCCCTAGAGCTGAAATCCAAAAGAGTGTTAGGAACACTATTTATACCCCTTAGATTTGGAATCTAGAAGTACTGGGATCACTTTTGTATTTTTATTATATGGGATATAGTAGAACCCAAGGCACAATGAGTATGTGCTCTTGGAAGTGTGAAAGTAGGGACAGGGTTTTCGAACCATTATAAAAATTGATGTGTGTATTATCTACTTGATTATTTTACTTTATATACAATAGTCTCATCATCACATTTCACATATCACTACACACACAATTACTTATCTGAAATAAGTATAGATAAGAGAAATTAAATTTGAAAGTGAAGCAATTATTATGACCAAATGAACATATATGGAAATTACATATGTGCTGCATCACAACTTTTGCTTAGCTCATTAATTTTTATTTGGCCATAGTTTTATATGCTCAATTCAGCCCTCCCCTCTTGAGCTATCTATTACATGGGACCAATAACCTAAGGTAGAAATTTAGGGTTCAAATGATTTTTTTTGGAAAATTGATGATTTGTGGAAAATGGGAATTTCATTAAATTTGATATTTTTGGACCAATAAATTGTATATGGGCCTATAGGATGATTAGTGCATCTCACTTTCATTTTTGGAATTAAATTCTAGAGTTTAGAAATTTGAAAACACTTACAAAAGAAAAAAAATCAAAATTTTGAAGAATCTGGACAGTAGAGATTAACAGGATGTTGTCCCTAGAAAATTTGGCAGTGTTGCTGTTAGGAGTTCATGACTCAGCCAGCTATTAGCCAGGCCTAGCATTGCTGGCAAGGCCTAGCACACTGGTCAAGCCCAATGTACATCAGTAGGCCTATTCTAGGCCCATATTTAGATGAAGCCAAGAACCTAGGCCCAAACGGGTGAGCCCAGGTGGTGATGACGACATGGACTCAAGCCCATATGATGAGCCTAGGCAGTTGGCGAGCCCATGCGGGTGGACGGCCTAAAGTCAATGGATGGATCCTCGCCTAGTTGGGATTCCGTCGATGCCAGCTTCTAGTTGTTGGTTTGGCTGTGCGATGAATAGCCATATTGATTTTTTGATGTTTTGGGACCATTTAATCTCCAATTTGGAAGGGTTGTGATGTAACTCCCTTGATTGATGTCATGGTTCACTAGACTAGTTAGGATATGAATTAAGGTGTTGATATATTGTGATGATGGTTAAATCATGAGGTTTGATGAGCAACATGTGAGGGATATGAGGCATCTCCCTAGACCAATGTTGTGGTCCAACAAACTAGATAGGATATGATCTGAGGCATTGATTTGATGAGATGATGTCAAATAGAGTGGTTTAAATGAGCAACATGGAAGGGATGAGATGTATTTCCCTAGATTGATGCTATGGCCATCAAACCAGATTGTGGAGGGCATTAGGCATGGCATAGGGATAGATGTGGTAGAGTTTTCTATGAGAGTGATTTTGAAAATAGTTGTTGTATTTCTATTTTGATTTGAAGGATTTTAATTAACTATATTATGGTTTGTATGGTATGTTAATACTTTCTCTTATTTGTGAGTTATTATGGTTACTTTTGTGATTATGTTTCATCTCCAGTGTGATATATCTTGGGTATATTTACCCTGGATTTGGGAATGGCATTTAATTATGTTATTTCTAAGACCTGGGTGAGACAAAAAGTGTTCCCAATGTAAACATTTTGTCACTCAAGTTAGTAAAAAGGACTATTTAGAGAAGGCATGGAGAATGATGAGAGCTTATGGGTGGGGGATTCATACTCACATGGAGTTGTGAACATTGGGGGTAAGTGCAATCCCTACATAGAGAGGATTCCTTAAGGGGCCATGTGGAGTTGTGAACTCTGGACCCAACAAGGAAGCTATTTAGATACATTTCCTGACTTGGTTAAGAATCCCTTATCTCGTGGGATGAGGCCTATGTAGAGAGGGAATTTGACATCACATGCAGTTAATTTTTTGATAAGCTCATATTATACCATATTTTAATACTTAATTTCACATGTTTTGGATCCTCAATTGATGTAATTTCATGGGCTTTGATTATATATTTCACTTAATGGAGCTGGTTCTATTTCAGGTGTTAAAATTATTGAAGATAACAAAAGGTGTCAGTTTGAGACAATTTTGAAATATATAAAGTCTGATTTGGAAAATGTATTCAACATAAAAGTTGTATCCCTTGAAATTATTTTTTCAACGCATCAGAAATCATAGGATTTTGATATCATATGAGAAAGTTATGGCTAAAATAGTGAAAGCTATTCCTAGACATGGTGGGCTTGAGGTTTAATGCTATGACACTTAAATTCAATGCCGCAACATTTGAATGGAAGGTTTCAATGTGCTAGTGGACAGTAATTTTATGCCACAACATTTGGAAATGTGGCAATGTTTTTTTTTTTAGAATTTTTCGTACACTGCAAAAAATCCATTTACCCTATGTAGAGGGATATAAATAGGACTTAAGCACATGAAGGGAAGGACTTTTTAGCAAGGAAGCTTGGGTGAACAAGGGAAAAAGCAGCAAGTGTTGCTTGGAAAAGTTTCTGTGATTCTTTTATAGTTCTTTCCAGTTGTTCTCTTTTGGAATTATGTTTAAGACAATGTTTAGTGTTTCTCTTGATTACATTATGAAATAAACACTTTATTTTAGGGGCAAGATGTAGCCAAATTATGAATGTTTGGTTTTATCCTTTTTAATTCAATTTAATATTTTTTTCATTATCTATGTTTAGTATTTAATCTGAGTTTAATGCTTGTGAAAGTATGGTAGCCCTTTGTACATGATTTGTGATTCAATTTGAGGCTGAGAAGCAATAATTGAATTAGAGCATGGTTAAATACCATAAGTTTGTCATGATGATAGAGATATCTATGAGGCTTGTATAACACTATGAATTTCTTGTTCTTAACGCATCTTAGTTAGTTCAGAATTTTCATAGAGATGTAGGAAATTTTCTAATCAGGATAGGTTGTTATGACTTGAGAAAGAATAATAATAACCAAAGAGAAATTCATTATCAAAATAGGAATAAAAATTAATTGATTAAATTAGATTAAAACTAAACAAGAATAATCTGGTGAAGTTGAAAACCCCTACATGTCTTAATCATTGAATTCTTGTTTGTTCAACCTCTGCTCCTTTGTTAAAATTCAATTGTTTATAATTTCATTTTCTTTTCCATCCTTTCATTAGATTTAGTTCTTTCAAATAGAATTTAGAGTTAGAGTAATTTGGTACTTGGTATACATAGTCTTTTTGGGAATGATCTTTTACTTTTACTTTATTACTTGTTAATGACATGTTCACTTGCATTGGAAAATCAGTAACACTTTCCAATAGGTATCCCATGTTAGTATTCTCTAACACTAGTCTCCCCTCAAAGAGGCACAGTAGGACCCATCTTTAGCTCTTTTATCTTTGTGCAATCTTTCATGACTTATAGTTTTTTGGATTTGAGTTAAGTGTAGAGCTTTGAACATAAAAACTTAATTAATTCTGGCTATAAATGTCAAATGTTAGCTAATTTTAGCGTGGATTGTTTCAAATTCTTCCCTCCAATTGGGGAATTGGCACTTGCATTTTCTATAAAAAGGGGGTGGCTCTATCTTTTGTTTTATCTCTTGCATTGCCCAAGAACTTTTAGATATTGGTCCTAGGAGCTCTGGTTTGACTTCCCAAAATTGTGCAGTGGCTTGCATTGAATTTCTTCATGGAGAGATCAATTGGCTGGAAGATCTCTATCGGGCTTACCAGAATTCTCTTCAACTTGCCAATCATTGCCTTACTATCCATACCGTAGGGCACATGGAGACTTTGGATAGGGTTAAGGCTCTAGAGGAGGAATTGGCAGAGGCTCGCCATAAAATCAAGGAACTCAAGGTTGTGATTGATGCTTTAACCTACTAGTGGTCCCTCCTTCCTTTTCCTCCTACATGATTGAACCTTTTTTGGGTGCCACTAGACCCAAGAAAGGGTATTTTTTCTTTTCTTGTCTAAATCCAATATAATAGCCCTCTAGGATTTTCTTAAATGAATCTATACTTCCTGCACTTTTACTTGTATTGTTTATACTGTGATATGACTATTATTACCATGTTCTCTTTGTCATTCTACAGTTTCACTTTTAAGCTTATCGAGGTGTGAGAGCACTTCTGTTACCATCACTGTCTGAGACATTTACCTTGCTTGACCTTCGAGGAGCTTTGCTTTCTCTAATAATCTCTAAACAGATGGATTTGCTTTACGGGAATCATGGCTTTGGAGCCATTATAATAGCACTAAGATACCAGCTTCGATAGATTACAAACTTAAGTGCTTTCTTTACTATTAGCGGGGCACTCTCGTTTCCATAAGAAATTAGCACTTACAATCCTTAGATCAGTTTTCAATTTCCTTCCTTTCAGATTTCTCAATTTTTCCACATATGAAAAGGGCCCTCACGATGCTTGGCATTGCCAATCCAATATCGATACTATACTAGTCATCCTGCCTTATGCAAAGATAATCATTATCTTTTTTTTCATACATGATGTACCCAATGTGACGATTAGGTGCTTCTATTTGCCCATATGTATGAGGTTTTAATGTGATGGGATATGAAAGGATAGAGAAATGCCTATCATTTCTTATTTCCTACTTTTCTATGAAACCTTAGGCAGTTTTCATGGGGGGAGGCATGCCTTTAAAAGATGGTTTGCGCTAGTCAGGTGTAACACATGAGGTATTGAAAATGGAGGGAAAATCCTTTTATTTAATTATAGTGATGATTTGAGGTGAAAAAATTAATTTTAAAATGAAATGCTGTAAGTGTGTATGAAGGCAAGTGAGATAAATGTAATTATACCATTAGAAAAAATAATGTGGCAAAGAATGAAAAAGGGCAAGAAAAATGGGCAACCGACTGGGTGTTGGGGCGCCCACGTTGGCACCGAAGTGCCCAATGTGTAGAATGACTGGGTAGTGGGTTGGGTGTAAAGGCGTTGGTGCGGAGCAAGAGAGGCGGTGGTGAATAGTATTTTTTGGCCTATTTAAAGGCTCTAACCCTTCTTCTTCTCCTATCCGTGCACTCCTCTCCCCTACCCCGTTCATGTCCAATTTTCTTGTCACTAAATCTAAAACCTACCTTGTGTAGGCATGTGCTTAATCATCCATAAATTTAAGCCTAACTAGCTATTTGGATGATAAAGAAGGGAGGAAAAGTGATTTTCTACAATTGATGGTGGATCCCTGAAGAGTTGAAGTCAGCTTCTCATTATGAGGTAAAAGCTACACCTGAATTTCATGGTAAGTTGAGTTTCCTCAATTAGATTTGTGACTTCTATTTTATTAGGGTTGTATACTATTTGTGAATAGTAATTTTTGGGGAAAACACATGAATTATGTATGGAAATCATAGGGGAAATGATCAATCAGTTAACTATAATATTTTAGAGTTTAATTGGACCTGTGAAATCCAAATTTGTTGTTGTCCATAACCTACTTGAAAGTGGGAAAAGGCATCTTGAGTATAAGTTGTTTGAGTAGTAAATTGATGGAACTAAGGGCTTAATTAACTTGCCATTGAAGTTGATTAACTGTTAATTGTGTGATGTAATGATTAGGCGATGATAGGAATAAAATCCCTTTGAGATGCTTCATTGAAATTATGTAATATAAATGATGTTGAAATGTAAATTATGCACTTGAAGGGTATTTGGAAAAGTGCCTATCAATGGGTGATGATATGGACAAGTTGTGGCATATGGAAATTTTGTTAAATTGACTTAAATGCTTTGAATAGAACTGCTTTTGTACAAGAATTATATGTAAATTGAATTGTCATATGTGTAGGGCCATATGAGCATTGATTAAAAGCTAAGCTATGGAACTTGGGGATTGTGAGATTGATGTCCATTCAGGTAAGTAAGCATTTGTTGCTACTGGATGGATGGATAGGGATATAGATTATCCCATATGTTTGTATATGGGCATGTATGATATGTTTAATTGTGAAATGGACCTTTTCTGCCTGTAGATGATATGTATGGGTTGATTATGTGTTGTAAAGTATGCCTAGTTGGGTATGGTAGATGTCCCCTGATTATACTATATGTGGCTTATTATATTGAGCAAGTGGATGTATTGATGAGGGATAGTAAGTATCCAAGGATTATTTCTTTTGTTATAATGACAAGAAAGTGTCGAGTAGTGGGCATAGTGAGCACCCCATTATTATGTATTGCATAATATTTATTCTATTATGTGACTATGTGAATTAGATGGGATAAAGAATATCTCATGATTGTGTTGATGAGCATTTTGTTGTGTATATGTGAACTGATGGGGGTAGTGTGTGTTCCTTGATTATTCTTATTATGTCTAGATGAATGGGGATAGAGCTTATCCCATGAGCTATATGAGTGTGTGTGTGTGTGTGTGTGTGTAATAGAGTGGAGTGCATTCCATGAATGGTAACTAACTTACTTATGGCACAATTATATTAGTGTGCCTTGATGGCACAGTTATGATATTATACGTGTGAATGGTGTTGGATGCTATATTGGAATACGAGGACTTGAGCCACATAATATAATTACAATATATGTACACATGGTTTGGTTTGAAATATGTTATTTTTGGATTGATTATTATTTTCTATTCAGCGTACTTACTGAGTTTGCTTGGACTCCCACCTTCTTATTCTTATTTTTTTAGCTGATAGGTCAAGCATCGGAGCCCAACTGAAGGTCAGTGCTAGTGAGCCAGATTAGAAGATACTATTCATGTTGGTATACTAAATTGGGGTTGCAAATTCTCTCGTGTTGTATGTATGTTTATGCAAATTTGTAAGAATCTAATTATTGGTGTATTCTAGGTATGTAAAAGAGATATATTGGCATGTCATAGTGATAAATATTTATGATATTGTAGATGGGTCTATATTATTCCAGTTATGCCTATTGCCATCCTGATGTGACTATGGTCGTAGACAATTATGGGTGTGTTTTATGGGTTATGGTAGAAATTTATAGTTATTGAAGTTATGATTTTATATGATTAATAAACGTATAAGTTTAGATCCTCATATTTTAGGGTAAACTCTGCCAAATGTTTGGTAGAATATTCCCCTTAAGAATGAAGATATTATAGGAAAATATGAAAATGCATAGGCCCCTAAGTGAGGTGTGACATTGGGAACATATTCCATTTTTGACATCTCCTTGCTTTCATCTTTTTTTCCAGTTGTATCACTGCTTTATCCATGGCCCACATTTCCTCTACCCTTGAAGATGAGTTTCGCACGTAACTCCTTGCCAAAGTTATGTCTTCGGGAACTCCTAATGCATCTTCCCTTTTGAATTAACCTCCAAAAGGTTTCATTTTTGTTTCTTTGGGTTTCCTTCATGCTAGTTTTTCACTTGGACCAATCCAATTTCATGCCCCCCTTCTTATTTTAAATTATCACCCAGTCAACTGGATGCCAACAGCTGGCGATTTGTTCTTTTCTTATGTGATTAGGTGCAGAATTGAAATGGTCATAATCTATTATATTTTAATACCTAAATTCACATATATTGGATCTTCAATTGATATGATTTTATTGGTTTATAAACACATTTGATAAAATATTACACTTAATGGAGTTAGTTTGTGTTTCAGGTATCAAAACATGTCAAAAGGAAGCAGAATATGACAAAGTCATCACTTGTAGTCAATTTTTGGTATAGATGTAGGACGATTTGAAAAATGTGCTCAACATGAAAGTTGTATCCCTTTAAATTATCTTTTCAAATTCATCAAGAATCACATGATGCATATATCATATGAGAAATTTATGGTAAAAATACAAGAACTGTCTCTGGTGAACAATGTCACGCATAAATGATGCAAGGACATTGTTGGCAAATTTTTGGGCACCGTAGCGCTAGTACAGTGCAGATGGGGTGATCTATTTTTAGAAATTTAAGTGGTTTTGTGCAAAGGATGATTTGAAATCCATATTGAAGTGTAAAATAACCCTAATTAAAGTTATTTAAGGAGTTTTTGAGAGGGAAAGAGGGGCTTTTGGGTGGAGGAGTTCAAGATTAGTAGAAATTGTGGTGCAAAGATAGAGGTAGATCAACTTCAAATCAAAGTTTTATTATTCTTCATTTTTATTCCTTTATTTTTCAAAATGTTTAGAATAGTTGGAATTACTTTTCATATTATTATGTGTAGCTAAAGTTCTCATTCTAGAGGAGAGATGGATTTTATGTTGATATCATGGTGTGATTAATTAGTTATATTATTGAAAGTGTTTCTTAGTTTATTTGTAATGTCTTATTCTTAATACTTTCAATTTATTGGTCATTTATTAAATGATTGTATATTTGGGATTTGACACTCGAGAGAGGCAATCCTGAATAGGATCTAGGCATCATAACATAAAATTCTAGATGACTCAGGAGAGCTTTTAGATTTTATGAAATCATTCAAATGAATCACAGATCATAATGCATTCTTAATCTTTTAATTTTTATAAAGATAACAAAATTAGGATTTTGAGAATAAATACTTGATTTTGCACTCAAGAGAGGGAGTTTGGTGAATTAGAATTCTTGATTTATAAACCAAGAGAATAATCAATATATATAATGAGTTAAAAGCATCATGATTCAAGCATAAGTGAAATCGAACCTCTAGAACTTCTTTATCTTGATTTCTTTCCACCAAAGTCTATTTACTTCTACTTTTATTCAATTTTTGAGTCTTTAATTTTCCAAACAAAGTTAGGATTATTTAGTGTAATAGCTAGTGATTAATTAGAACTTACAGTCCCTATGAAGATGATAACCTTCTCATTATTATATTATAAAACTTGACACCATATGCTTGTAGTTGAATTGTAGTGAACAAGTTTTTAGCTTTGTTGCTAGGGACTATATTTATTTTATTTTCTCACTAATATTATCATAAGATAATTCTAGTTTTAATTTAGATTTTTATTTTTTACTTTCTTTTGAATTCTCTTGTCTCTCACTTTTATTTGATTCTATCGCTTTTTGCTTTCTTGATAGTGTAAGAAAAATTCTAAAGCTCTTGATTTGACTCTTTTTGATCCAAAGATCGAAAGAACACTCCAAGAATTTAGGAAAGCAAAGTGAGCCAAATACAGCACAATGACACATCAAAATCAGTAGAGAGCGATCAAGGATTACTTCAAGCCGGTGGTCAATGTTAACTATTCTAATATTACTCATAGAATAATTAATGTCAACAACTTTGAGCTAAAGCCTGCTTTGATCAATATGGTGTAACAAAATTAGTTTGGGGGTTCTCCAAGTGAAGATTCAAATATACACTTGGCGATGTTCAGAGAGATAAGTGATATAGTGAAGATGAATGGTTGATGCTATTAGACTGAGATTTTTTTTATTCTTTTTGAGGGACAAAGCCAGAGGTTGGTTACAGAGCCTATAGCCAAGGAGCATCACTACTTGGGATGATATGGTTGAAAAGTTCTTAGCAAAATTCTTCCCACCTACAAAAACTACTCAACTCAGAAGTGAAATAGGTTAGTTTAAACAGATGGATTTTGAGCCACTTTATGAATGTTGAGAGAGATTCAAAGATCTGATTAGAAAATGTCCCTCAACATGGTTTTCCTAATTATCTTCAAATCCAATTGTTCTACAATGGGTTGAATTGTCAAACAATGACAATAATGGATGCTACTTTTAGAGGTTCAATGATGGAAAAAACTATAGTAGATGATTATTCTTTGGTTGAAGACATGGCATCCAACACTTTCCAATGGCCCATTGAACATAATTTGGTAAGATAGCTCACTAGTTGTTTTGAAGTAAATCCCATCACAACTCTTGTTGCACAAATGTCATCTCTAACTCACTAGTTAGCCATAGCCAATTCAACATCAAAGGGAGTTCTAATTGTGGTAAAGTCTTCTTCTACAATTGGATCATACGTGGCTACATATCAAACCAAGGAAGAGGGGTGGTATATGAACAATTGGGGCTACAATAATTATCCTGGAAATAACTTACTAACCCATTATTATCCAGGATTGAGAAATCATGAAAATCTTTCTTATGGGAATTCTAAGAATGCCATAAACCCTCCTATTGGTTTTCAACCTAAACATCAATCTCAACCAGTAGAAAAGAAGCAATCACTTGAAGATCTCTTGAGTACCTTTGTAACTGATAGTTGAGCAAGATTTACAAGGAATGAAGTAAGACTTGACAACATTGAGACACACAAGGGAAATATAACTGCATCTATCAAGTCTTTGGAAACTTAGATTGGTCAACTTGCAAATTCTTCCAATAATACAAACAAAGGCATTTTTCATAACAATGACGTAAGGTTTAACATTTACCATGATATGAACACTTGTAATTGGATTGAAATTTTGGAGGATTGTGCTACTACTGATGAAAGTGCTCAAGATCCTTTGGAATAATGCAATGAAAATTCTATAAGTCAGGATGTTGCAAAAACTAGTGAGGTTATAGAGCATGTTCTATCTTTGGATTAACTACCACAAGAGAAACTAGTTACATTATTGAAAACCTTTAAGAAAAATCATCAATGAAAGAGGTCAAAGCTAATTTGGAATTAAAGCAAATGCCCAATCATCTAAGGTATGCATTTTTTGGTAATGAATCATTCTTTCTAGTGATTATTTCTTCAAGCTACTTGGAGTTCATGACCAAGAACTGAAGTAAAACATCTTCAAGGTAATGAAGTTACTCAATGGGAATTATGATTGCTTTGGGATAGATGTAGTGGATGGAATAATTGAAAAGTTTTCAGAAAAGCATAAAGACAACACTAAAGCAATAGAGTATGTGTATCAACTAGGTGAACCAAAAAAATTCCACAAGCCAATATAAAGATTTAAACAACCAGAGCACTGAAAAGCCCAAATTCACTTGAAAGATGGGAAATCATAGTCAGGCTAAAACTATAAATAAAGTGCTTCTTGGTAGGCAACCCAACATTCAAACTTTTCTCTTTCTTTCCTTAATTCTCATTAATTTAGTTTAGTTTCTCCATTTAATTTTTAGTTGATTTTTTTATGTAGATGATTCATTCAAAAAGTAGTGCATACAATCAAAAATAATCTTCGTACACCATCAAAGGAGAAAATGTCCCCAAAAGGAAGTTTCTCCCCCCCTTATGAATTATTTCTAACATTGAGAATAATATTTGATTTAAGTTTAGGGGTATTTAGGGATTTTCAATTAGTTTTGGGCAAATTTTTTTTGAATTTAGGTATAATTTCTTCGATGAACTTCACTTTTGATAACTTAGCTAAGGAAATCTGAGAGCAATTGCTCAAAATTGATGAATTTGAATGAGTTGGATGAATTCTCTCTTGATGATCATTAACCTATGCTCAGTTTTTGATTGCCCTTGCACATGATTTAAAAGGAAAGATAGACGCTACCTTGTGATTGAATAATTCTTGTGTTAAGTCTTTCCTTTTCATGAATGATAAAATTTTTATTAAGCACATTATGTTATGATCATGTGAATTGTGTGTGGATCAGTTGATAATATTATGAATTCAATAATATATTTTGATAGACATTAACATGCTAGAACTTGTTTGATTATTCCTCAAGACAAAATTCTAGATTACATGTTTACTTGAAAATAACTTAGGCTTTCCTTGATCAGTTTGACTCTTTCAACTAACCTAATACATTCATGTCACTAGTGTCCCCATTGAGCCTTAATGAAAGAATGACATAAACAGAGTATATGAAAGATAACCATTCAACATATACAGAGTATGTGAAAGACAACCATTCAACTTTTCTTTCTTTCACCTCATTATCTAGACCCTTTCAACTTGAAAAAACTTTCATAAATTATTAAGAGACATTCTATACACATGTTTGTTAGAGAGGTATGAGGAAAGCAAAAGAAGATAAATTTGGGTATTAAAAAATGCTAAAATAAAGAAAAAGCAAAAAAAAAAAAAGAATCAACAAAGATTCAACCTTCAATTTGGGGAATCACATCCCAATGAACTCGAAAGAAAATAAGTTAGGAGGTGTGGTAGTAATACAACCCACACAAAGAAAGAGAAAAGTAAATAAAAACTAAAGACAGTGAACATTCATGTGCAAATTCATCTATGATTTGTTAATTTGTGAATCCTTATTCCCTTTCTTTATTAGCTGAACCCAAGGCCTCATTATTAGCTTAATAAAGACCTATTTGTAACAAGTACAAAAGAGGAAAACAAAATAGATAAAAGTGGAACAACATTAAGAGATATTTGTCATTTGTTGAAATGAATCAAACAATTTCCATCTTGTTTTTATTGATTATTTTCAATTGATTATACTTGTTGTGTACATTAGAAAATTGTTCATTCACATCCTAGACTACAAGTGGTCCTAATTACATCTCTATAATGGGAAAAAACCCTAGATTAAAAGAAAAAGTACAATGCATCTTAGATACCTAAAAATAAAATACACACTCTCTCAAAATGAATGTGTGCTATCATTAGGATCGTCGAGGACATTGCGCCAACTTGATTTTAGGAGATCACCTTAAGTCAATAAGTGGATAGGATGACATGGCTCTAGATTGGGTTGTTAGACACTTGGTTAAGCAAAAGAATGGGCATTTTGATTTGATTGGTTTATCCCGGATGGAATGAAGACCTGTTGATTTTTGCCATTTAGACTATAAGAAATCATAGAGACAGTGGGCGATTTGTGACCCAGTCAGTATATCCTGGAAGGACTCAGAACCGGGTGATCTTTCTTATGTTTAAACCTAAAAGAGACTAGAAGAAAATGGTTGACCTAGGTTTGGTTCAACTTTCTCTCATTGCCCATGAGAAGCTTAAGAAGAGTGGGCTAGGTTAACTAAGTTTTGGTCAACTTTCTCTTATTACCCATGAGAAACTTAAAAAAGGTGGGCCAGGTTAACTGGGTTTTGGTCATCTTTCTCTCATTTCCTATAAGAAGCTTAAGAAGAGTGGGCCAAGTTAACTAGGTTTTGGTCAGCTTCTTACCTACCCATGAGAAAGTTAGAAAGAGTGGGCTGATTTAACTGGGTTTGGCTAATTTGATGAATGATATCTACTAAGGTTTGACTCGGTGAGTCATGACTCAGTGACTCGGTGAATCATGACTTAGTGACTCGGTTCTAGACTTAGGATTTTAGGTAACTGAATGAGTGGTGTTTATTAAGATTTGACTTGGTGAGTCATGACTCACTAATTCAGTGACTTAACTGAATGAGTGATATTTGTTAAGGTTTGACTTGGTGACATAGTCCTAGACTTAGTCTTTTGAGTAATTTGGTGAATGATGTTTTCCAATATCTCATGAAAAGCTGAAAGAGGGCGATCTCTATTGTTTATACTGTAACAGATTGAAGATCTAGGTTGCATGAATTAAGTTTAATTATAATTTGAGTTAATTAAGTCTAATCATGATTAGTACTAATAACAATAATTAGTGCTAATGATAATTCTTAATTGATTTAAGAAAATGTCATTATTTTTCTGATTTATGGGGCATTTACAAGGTAATTCTGCCATTTATGAAATTTAATTAGGTTTCAAATATCTAATCCACATGATCCTATTGTCCATTAATCATGTTGGACCCACCATACTACAGCGTGGGTAGGACCCACGTGTGTACCATGGTGGGGCCATGGCAGAGTGCCCTCAGGCATTAGAAAAATTACTAAAGGTCACTGGTGTTAAGGGAGGCACTTGCCTCTTAAAGACTCCTCCAAGCTCACTCTTTCAGAAAATTCTCTCCTTTCCAAGGCCAAGAGAGGGGGTATTTATAGTTTTTTAGCCTCAGAGGACAATTTGAAAAATTTGAAAAATATGCCTTGGTTGCACCTGTAGGGGATTTTGGGCATTTTGGCAAATTATGCCTTGGTTGCACCTGTAGGGGCATTTTGGAAAATTGGAGCTTGACTGTCATGCCTTGGAAGTAGCTTGACTCTCACACCTTGGAAGGAGCTTGACTTCCACGCCTTGGAAGGAGCTTCACTACCACGCCTTGGAAGAAGCTTGACTCCCACAATAGGGGCATTTTTAAAATTTTTACTTGCATCTTTGGCCAATCCCAAATATTTTAATTAATTAATTAATTAAAATATTCTCACTAATGTTGATTGCCAAAATCCAATTAATTGCATGCATGTCCAATGTGGGTACTATGCAATTAATTTGTAAAAATAGATTTTATGATGCACTCTTAAAAATAAATAATTTTGGACAAATGGAGATGTATATATATAAAAAAAATTAATTATTCTAACCGCTCACAACACATTCGTGGTTCACTAGCAACACTGGTTCCATTTTTATTGCACCACCTTAGCTACACGCCAACTTAGCAAAATGCATTTTGTTAGCTGCACGTTAACAAGCTGCCTTGATTGTGCTGCACATCATCACATCCCATCTCCTTTGCATGGCATGTCAAAGATGTTTGCCCACGCCAACTGCATGCCAACTCAGCAAAGCATTTCGTTGCCTTAATTACACAACATGTCATCTCGTCATCCCACCTGCGCGACATGTCATCACAAGCTGAAGACATCTTTGCATCTGCATGACACATTACTTAGGCATGATTAGCGGCTCTCCGTCAAGATGAACCAAACCAGTCTGACCTCCTAGTCGCCAACAACTTCCTGTCATCTGCCATTGCGCCTACTGGTGTGGACAGCCTTCTTACGCGCCTTGGTTTTTTCGGCTTCTAGAGAGATGGCAATTTCTTATGCTTTTGTCTTTGCTTACATACATTGGCACTACTTGCTTGCTGTGGCTGTTCTTCACATTAATGAAATGGGCTTAATCTCATGATGGATTTGAATCAAGACAAAATTTAACAAGGATAGATTTTCTGTTATTTAATATTCCATCAAATGCCCGCCAGTGTTTGGCAGCAAGGGTAACTGTGCGGTTATACAAGCATGGTGACAAGCACCATTCGCTCCATTTGCAATGGAGAAAACAAGAACCTATGCTCAAAGGTCCATCGACCGTTGCTTTCCTCGTTCAAAAAATATATTGGAAAGTTTTTGTTGCATCTTCCTATTTTTAGGTTTGCTTCTGAAAAAAGGTTGTCATTAGCATCTCTTCTTCTCTATATAAACCCATCTTCTCCCTTCATTTTTTTTGGAGCAAGACACATATTACATGCCTTCAACAGCAACGGTCTTCAATATTTTTGACAAGTTCTTTTGAGAACTTCAATCATTTCTGTTCCTATTGGAGGAGAAGACAAAACCCATTGATGTGAGATCTGCTGGGTGGTCGCCTGTCTTCCCTTTTCCTCTTCTGCAATCCTGCTTCCCAAAAATCCGTGTGAGCTTTGCATTTCATTCATTTCACTCTCAATGATTGGGATGGTTATTTTGATTTTGTTCCCAAATTTGAAACTTTATGATTTCCAAAACCTATGCTGCAAAAAACTATTTCCCTTTGTCCATTCGGTTCTGCACATTTTTTAGTACATTTTTTTAATTAGCGTATATGAAATGCTCCTGTTGTTTTCTGGAATCCATTTTGGTGAACCGAAGGCTGGAGATGGCTCGCCTATGGGTTGTTGAACACAGCGGCTGGCAGCCAATGAATTGATGTTGCCCACAAATGCTTTTGGTGGGCTTGGGGAGTGCGGCCCAACGTTGCTGGTTGTCTATGGACACGCGATCCATGCTGTTGGCGGGCTGCGGATGCATGGCCTATGCTGCTAGTGGGCTCGTGATGTGTGGCCCATGTTGCTGTCGGACTTATGATGTGTACTGTAACTTAATGTTTTGCCACTTTTAGTGGGCCAAATTTGATGACAGCCCCACCATTTTGGTTTAAAATATTTTAACATGGGATTAACCTTGGTAGATAAGCATTCAAACTTGATTTTGCTTATCACCTAAGAAAACCTTGTAGCACCTCATCTTCCATTCATGATTAATCCCTTCCATATGAGCTCCAATTAATTTAATAGGCTTTCAAGTCTTTATAGTTAGTTTTGGATAATTTGGTTAGCATAGAATCCCAACTATTAATGACTTGAAAATTGCATCATAGCCATCACACCATGATCATTTTGTTTGGGTGTGACCTTGACACTTATTGAAGTAGCATTCGCTTCTAGCTGGCCCTTTAATAATCTTAAGTATTTGAAATTTTAGTTTACAATTCCAATACCTTAAGCTAAACATTTCTATCAGTTGAAATATGGTAAAAATTTCTCATGGCATTATCTTTCCGCTTTGTAATTTTGGAAAAGCCCCAAAATTCATGGGTTTAATTAGAAAAATCCCCAATACATTGGTTTTGTTGCAGAAAGCCCAAAATTCATGGATTTTGTTGGAAAAATCCCTAATACATGGGTTTTGCTGTGAAAATCCCAAAATTTATGGATTTTGTTAGAAAAATCCCCAATACATGGGTTTTGCTGCGCAAAGCCCAAAATTCATGGATTTTGTTGCAAAAATCCCTAGTACGTGGGTTTTGCTACAAAAAGCCCAAAATTCATGGATTTTGTTAGAAAAATCCCCAATACATGGGTTTTGCTTCGAAAAGCCCAAAATTCATGGATTTTATTAGAAAAATCCCCAATGCATGGGTTTTGTTGTGAAAAGCCAAAATTCATGGATTTTATTGCATTCACACATTTTCGCTCTTTCCTCATGTTATCATGTATCCCTTTGTAATTTGAATGAGGAATTTACTAACAAACTTCACTTCTCCTTGGCTTTTTTTTGTTTTTGACAGTAATGGAGCCTATTATTAGAGAAGCATCTCCCTCGCTGGTCAGTTTGATTGATTGTGTGGATTCTGATGATTCTCCCATTAGAGTTGATGAGTCAGGCCATGTCTCTTGTGATGTTGATCTAGTCTCTATGGGAGGGCATAATGCGGATGGTCGTCCAGATGATATTGGAACATCTGCACATTCCACAATTGGCATTTTTGAAGCAGTCCCTTCTTTTGGTGCTACCCTTGGATGGGGTGTAGGAGTGTTAGAAGATATCTTAAAGGAAGGAGAAGTCCCTAATGCCCCACTACAGCATAGGAGAGTTCCTATTGTATCACAATAACAAAGAGTTCTTGTTACATCATAGTTCCAGAGGGAAGTTATTGTTGCATCATAGTGCCAGAGGAAAGTTCTTGCTATGTCACAACGTCCATTATAGTGGAAGCAAAAGAAATAGAAGTGGGGTAGTGACTCTCAACTTCAAAGCGCTATCTGCTATTATTAGATAAAAGAATCTAATAAAAGGCATTTCAATTGGTAAAATGTAGAGATTTCTTGACAAAAGCTCCCTGGCTTTGAAAGCGACAAACAAGGTCATGCCCCCATGAAGCACCTTTCCATGAGGGATATGAAAAGTCAAAAATGTCCTTTCGTTCTTCGCTCCTAGCCATCTTTTGTTCACAGAAAAGCTGTGAAGAGCGGTTATTTATCTGTTAAAGCTCTTGCCCATTATGATGAGAATGACCGCTTTGGCGACTCTTTCCTGTCACCCATTAAAGAGATGCTGGATTCTAATGAATATTCAGTGGATACCCCTCGCCAGAGGGCCACAATTCTTGAGGATTATAAATTTGTTAATAATGGTGAAAGAGGGAGGTTCAAAGGCACATTGCCGATGAACAATTTCTTCAAACTTTGGGCAGAGCACATAACAATTATTCATGAAGGCACACTACACCAAGCTAGTATTTAGGATACCATTCTCTGTACCTATAGTTCGTTCAACAAACATATACAGGCCATGTGCGGCTTTATTCAATTTTGGTCTTCAACAACCAATTCCTTTCATTTCCCTTATGGTGAGATGAGCATCACACTGTGGGATCTCAATGTCGCTTGTGGATTGCTTGTCATCGGAGAACCCTTTGATTTGCATCTCCCACCAAATGAGGACTTCAAAAGGGGTAGTTTTGGATTCCATGTTCTGAGCATAATTAGTAAATTGAAACATTCTGGCACCAATTTCTCTTAGATAGGCTAGGCATAGTTGTTTGGGCGAATCTTTGATCCAAACACCCAATAGAAGGAGATACCCACACTTGAAGATTAGGCTAAGTGGAATATCTGGGTTGATGAAGCCTTCCTAAGAAGCATTGCTCCAGAGGAGGAGTTGATCTTGTTCTTAATTCTGTGGCTTTTAGTCATTATCTATCCATCATTAGCTCACGACCACTGTATGAATCTTATGTCCTTAACTCCAGCCATCGAACTTGCATAAGGGAAGAGATTAGCCATTGCTCCTCGTGTATTATGTGATATTTATCCTGGTCTAGGCAATATGGTCTTGCATCGCTCTAGACCAGTCTTATACAATACCTACTTCCCAACACATTTTTTAATGGCTTGGTCGGGAGTTTACCTCCCTTGGATTTATGGGGTGGAATTGCCAACACAGCTGCCTGGCAAGAGTCTTTTGTTGGGAAGGTTCATGACACATTTTTAGGAATATCTCATTTTATGAAGTGACTGACCACTTGTTGAAGCTTCATAAATTCTCTCAAGAAATGTTTTTGTTTGCCCCACTCAGCAATTCGATGGGATTCGAGGTGAAGGATGCAGATAGTATTTTTGGAAAGACTAATGAGTATATAATTTTCTTACAAAGTTGCTTACTTCTTGTTTGGGATGGAACTAAGTTTTGGGCAGAGCTGCATTTTCCGTATCGGTTTGCCAGGAAATGCTAGGTCATGTTATGAAAATATCACGAGAGGAGCATGAAAGAAAAATGGGCCCATCTTGCTGGTATCCATTATTATTCCATTTTACTACTACATTTTGTGACTATGACATCTTCTTGCTTGATCCAGCTTGGATAATCCACATATCCAAGGAATATGCTTGGTGGTACAGTAGTAATGGGGGCAAAATCAGTAGGGAGATGCCTCCAAATTGCGGTCTAACTGTTCATCATCCGTTGATATCCTCTTTTGTACTTGACATGCCTAAGGATATCTTCTTGGGGATACAATGGGCTATGGATTTTGAAAGGCCAATCACTTTTCAACAGTATGTGTTATGGTTAGATGATCGTCATTCCCGACAAAGTATTTATTGCACTAACCATAGTCATATCAAGTGGTGGGGTTTTGTTGAGTAAATATACCCCATAGGTGAAGATATCAGAAGGGATTCGATAACTCCTGAGCCAGCTCCTTATGTCCCTCTAGCTTATACTGAGCAAGTCGCACCAATCAGCGTGCCTCTTTTAAGAGAGGAATTGACTAAAGTAGAAGCTGATGCAGAGGTAGGATTAGAATGGTAATTGGCAGATTGTCCTCTAGTATGATTCCGTGATAGGGCTCCTTGGGATTCAGTTCCTCTGAGGACTTCTTCATCTCAAAAGAGGGAAGCTACCCCAAGTAGTGCTAATATAAAGAAAAGTAAGAAAATGAAGACTAGTCGAGAATTGACCGACATTCCACCCTCAGGAATAACTAAAAACGTGGTTTCTCAACCATCCCGCTTAGTGACTGCTCCTCCTAATGAAGCAATTCCTCTAGTTCCATTATCTTCTCTACATATTGCTGAGTTTAAATAGGTGAGTGAAGGCGGGAGTGTGGAAGCCCCACTCCCAGAGGCAGTCCATGCGAAACATCATACAAATCAAGCAAATAGGGTTGTTGACACTACTGATACTACGACCAATGATCAAATGGAGTTGTTATTAGGTTCTTTTAATATGGAGATAGCCCTGGCACAATTTGCAAAAATGCCTGCTATGCTTTCTCCATGATCCTCACATCTTATTCACTTAAGAGATCCTTCAGTTGAAGAGAAGGTTACCTTGGTAGAGGTCCCATTGGAGGGTGCTATTGTTGTAGTTGTTCTTGATGGAAATGCAAGCAAAGCTACCCCTAATATTGAGGATCATCATACCACCAATGAAGTTTTCCCTTCTACTCCAGAGGCGTTGCTGTAGATTGAAGTTGATAATAGTATCTATGAACTAGATAAGGAGGTGCCTGAAGCATCGACATCATGCTTTCATACTTTGATCAATGAGGATTTTCTTTCAATGCTGTCTTTAGCTCAGATCAAGGCAATAAAAGAGTAAAGCAAAGTTCAACAGGAGGACTTAGAAGATGAAGTTTGATCTTTTTGCTCTAACTTTGCTCGATCACTGCAGAGAGCCTCTTCGTTCGATGCAATTGCAAAGTTGAAAGATCATTTTCTATTCTATGCTGAAGGTATAGAAAGGCTGGGTGGTGACATATCTTGTTTATCAACCATTTTCAAGCAACTAGAGTCTTTTCAGCAAAGATGGGCACAGGCTGAGTCAGATGTGATCCCGAGACTTCCTATTGAAACCGTCACTATTAAGGAATTTGAACTTTAGGATATATGGGCTAAGGTTGATGAGAAATCGTCAACCATGAGCATGGCTTTGGAGCATCTTTTCTCTCTTCAAGCATAGTTGACCTCTTTGAGAGAAGATGTGAGAACAAACAGAGATTGCCTTAAAGCCCTTCAGTGGGAGTTTTACTAGCTGAGTCATTATTTATTCTTTCAAGAATCTCTTATTGCTTCTAAGGAGAAAGATGAAGCTGAAGGTTTAGAGATTATCAAGCATTTGGAGGAAGAAGTAGCTGCTTCCCAAAAATAAGTGACGACGACTGAGGAGACTCTTATAGAGTTGAAGTCATCTCTAATTATGAGTCCGAAAGCTGCTCAAGCATGGAAGACAATAGAGGAGCAGTTCAACCATCAAAAGGAGTTTATTTTAATTGCTTTGACTCATTTGTAAACTCCTATGTATGATTATCTTGTACATTAATGAATATGCAATTTTAGCACCTTTTTCTTACAAAACTTGGCTTCTTAACATATTTCTCTTTTTTTTTTAGCAATTCAAATTTTACATGTAAATCAAATTGCTTAAGAAAATTTGCAGGAAATAGGGAAGGAGGAATAAATGTCCCCAGCATTTGCTCCCTTCTGGCTCATATATAGTAATGATTTGAATTTTGCATGTAGATCTAATCACTTGAGAAACCATTTAAATGATTAGAAAGGGGGGAACAAATGCCCTCAGTGTTTGCTCCCTTTTAGCTCATGCATAGTAATGCTTTATGAAATGCCCACTAATGGGTAATTCTCTCATACCATTACTATTTACAATCTGATATGAACCATTGACATAAGCCTCTTGCATGACATAAGGGTCTTCCTACTTGGGCTCAAATTTTCTAATTAATCTGCCACCCACCATTAGCATTGTCCTTAGCTTAAGGACTAAATCACCTGGGTGAAATGCTTGATGCTTGACTGATCGATTATGCACCTCATCCATGCGGGCTTGGTATAACTCAATTCTTTATTTGTCTTGAAATTACTTTTCATCCAAAGTGTCAAGTTCCTGAAATCGCAACTTGGCTTGCTGATTGATTGTCAACCCTGAATGAATTGCAACTCTTAGCAAGGGCAATTGCACTTTCAAGGGTAAGAAACTTCTGCACCAAACACCAAAAGAATAACGAGTTGCGTTGGTTGTTGTCCAATGAGTGGTGCGATAAGTATAAAGCGCCTCTGGCAATTTGAGATGTCATTGTCGCTTATTCTTATCTACCATTTTTTCATAATCCTTAGGATTGCCTTATTGAATGCTTTTGCTTGGCCATTTCCTTGTGGATGATATGGTGTAGATAACACATGTTCGATGCCTTGCTTTGGAGAAAATTTCTCCATTTCTTCATTCTTAAATAGAGTGCCATTGTCCAACGTAATCTGGCATATATTACCATATCGATGCATGATCTTGAATTTGACAAAATTGATTACTTCTTTAGCTTTAAATCTCTTATGTGAGTTAGCTTCTACCCATTTGGAAAAGTAATCAATTGTAGCTAGGATGTAGGCATGTCCCTTGGAAGATGGAGGGTTGATTGGACCAATGATATCAAATTCCAACCATGCAAACGACCAAGAGATGCTTGCAGGAACTAATTGTGAAGGTGGTATGTGCTGAATATCCCCATGAAGCTACCATTGGAGACATGGTTGAGCAAATTACAATGAGTCGGAGACCATGGTAGGCTAGTATTATCCAAAGCATTTGATTTGTTTGTATAATGTTTGACCAGACAGATGCCCGCCGCATTCACTGGAATGCGCTTACATAAGTGCATATTGGATCTCTTCCCCATTAAGACAATGGAGCTAGAGCCTATCATATGCCTAATGATACAGTGTGTTATTGAAATAAATATATTGAGTAGCTCTTTTTCTTAGAGCTAATCTTTCCTATGACTTTTCTAGGAGGATTCCATATTACAGGTAGTCGATGTACGGGTCGTCCATCATTAATTCCATGTAGGCTATGCATTCCATCTGCTTAGTAGTCTCCTTATCATGTGTTTGGTATGCGACTTTGTTGATTAAGTGTGACAATGACTTCTTGGCCTCGGGCAATGGTTAGAGCAGGTGCCAAGTTTACAAGAGCATCAGCAATGATATTTTTAGTCCTCAGAATATGCCCAATGTTGACTTAAAAAAGCTAATCTAGTAGCCCTTGTGTAATATCATAATACTGAAGCAAACTAGGCCGGCAAACTTCATATTCAGTGGTTAATTGTCGGACCACCAATTCCAAATCACCAAAGATGTCTAATTTTGTAATCCTAGATTTAAGGGCGATTTGAAGTCCTAAGACCAGTGCCTCATACTCCACCTCATTGTTGGTGTAATTTTTTCCTATGTAGAAAGAATATGGAAGAATGTCTTTTTGAGGTGAGATGAAGACAATTCCAACACCATCACCGACAACTTTGGCAACACCATTGAAGTACATTTACCGAGCAGTGTTGACTTGTGTGATAAATAATTCCTCATCTGGTAAGTCTTCTTGTACAACGACCTCTTCATCAACCGTATGAGCTACAAAGAAGTTAGCTAGAACTTGTCCTTTTACCACTTTTTGCAGGATAAAAGAGATGTCAAATTTGGACAATAGTAATGACCACTTTGCCAACCGTCTTGATAGCATCAGATGAGTGATGAAGAACTTGAGCGGATCCACTTTAGAAATTAACCAGATCTCACACACAAGGAAATAATGTCTTAACTTTTAGGTTGCAAACACCAAGGCAAGGCATGTTTTTTCGATTGGAGAATAATTGCATTCTGCATCGATCAACCGATGGCTAAGGTAATACAATGCTTTCTCCTTACTTTCTTGATTTTCTTATGTGGGCAATGCCCCCAGCGATTGCTTGCTCATGGAGATGTATAAAATAAGGGGTATGCCCATAGCTGGTGTAGACAAACTGGTGGGTTGCAGAGCAATTCTTTGATGGTATTGAAGGCTTTCTAGCAAGCTTCATCCGAGACTGTGAAATGGCTGGCATCTTCTTGCTAAATTGATGACAAATCTTCTGATATAAGATAGCTTGCCTTGCAAGCTTCTCAAGTCGTCTATGTTCCTTGGGGGAGGCATATTTCTGATTGCCTCTGCCTTTTGAGGGTCCACCTCAATTCCTCAATGACGGACAATGAATCCCACATACTTGCCTGACTCAACTCCAAATGTGCATTTGGGTAGGTTCATGTGGTGTGTAGCGGCTCATAGTATTGATCATAACTATTGGATCTTACCACCAAATCATCGACATTGCATTCAACATGTTTGTGAAGCATGTCATGAAAAATAACTTGCATAGCACTTTGATAAGTAGCTCCTACATTCTTTAATCCAAATGGCATTACTTTATAGCAAAAGATGCCCATTGGAGTGTAAAATGTAGTGGAAGCCTTGTCTATTGGCACCATCTTGATCTAGTTGTAGCTAGAGTAACCATCCATGAATGAGAATGTGTCATAGAGTGATGTGCCATTGATAAGGAGCTCTATATGTGGCAGCGAAAACTCATCTTTTGGATAAACTTCATTGAAATTGCGAAAATCAACACAAACTCGGATTTGCCCATTCTTTTTCTTTATTGGGACAAACTGGAGATCTATCTCGAGAACTTGATTTCTCGGATGAAGTTGGCTTCCAACAATTTGTTGATCTCATTAATAATTTATTGCTCCAAGTTAGGTCTGAACTTCCTTAGTGCTTGCTTCACTGGCCGCTTGCTCGAAGAAATATGCAAAGAATGCATTATAATATCCATGTCTAACCAAGGCATTTCAGAATATGTCCATGCAAAGACATCTTTGAATTTCTTGAGAAGGTCCATTAGTAATTGCTTCTCATGTTCTAGCAACGATTTGGTGATGAAAGTAAGGCACTTATCTTCATCTATACCCAAATTGAACTCCTCAAGTTCATCAATTGTTGTTTGTCCACCATCTTCTAACCCTGGAGGAGCTAGCCATAGGATTTTTCTTTTAAAGAAGAATCAGAGTCATTGTCTTGTCCTCCTTTTGAATGGTCAGGGTTTGACTCATGATTGGGCACATGCGCATTATCATCATGAGTCTCACTCGCCATTTCTGATTCTAATTTGGAAATTAATGGGTCATCAACAACTTCTTTGTCATCTGTATCATTAGGTCCCTCCAAATTTGTTTGTAATTCTTTGTCATCAGACTCAGATTCTTCCTCTTTTGTATGCTGAGAGGTGGAAACCATGTAGCAATGTGCAATTGTTGATGGGACAGATAACATTTTTGACATCTTAGACTCAATAGGAGCTGACTAATAGTCCCACACAATGGGACCGACGGTCAACCTGATACTCACACAGGAGCAATTTGAGGTATACTCCTCATCACTGTCCACGTCAATATCATCGTCCACACCAAGACCTGTATAATCTCCTGGATACCGAAGACCCTTTAATTTTCTTTTGATTGGAACTGGGATGAGCAGACTAGTTATCGACATATAGAGTTCATCAGAATAAATGCCGAGGGGGTTCATCACCCTTCTGCATCCCTCATTGAATTTCAAAAAATTTTTTATAAGCAGGAATTTCTTACGCAGAAGATCCGAAGTATGACATTGTCCATAGGGTAAGCCCATCTCCTTGAATACTAATCTTCTCTTTTTTGGTTAAGAATACAGTTCAGGTTCTTTGCCCTAAATAATTTCTAACTTAGTCAATTGAGTTAGTGGCCAATTGTAATTAACCAACATGGATTGTAATTTTCCTCCTACGATTTCCCATTTACTGCTTTTGTTGCTAAGATTGGAGGATGCCTCTTGCTTCACTTGCTTGGTGCTCCTAGAGTTGATCTCAAAATGCAAAGACTGTGTTGGTTTCAAGACTACTTAAGAGTAGCTTGGCACTGAAGGTGACAATATTAGAGGAGTAGTGGTTGTTCGCCTTGAGCCTGGAGTGTTGATCGGGAACGGAGTGTTCTCGACTGGTGCCAATTGTGGCAACATATAAGCTTACAAAGAGTTTGTGACTTGATTCTCATAAAGTCCAGCTAGTGGTCCCCTTGCCTATTGATGGTCTGGCCCCACATCCTCTTCTAGGCAGTCTTGGTGTCGACGTCCTAGCCTAGAAGGCAAAAGATTGCAGAGTTAAGAAATTTACAACTGGCTTCCACCTGAACATATTTTGAATTGGCAGAGCTGGTGCTGAAGTAGGAGTGATCAGGGGTTGCAATGGTTGTGGATGCTAAGCGACCTATCTTCATCACCATTGTCTACTTGAAGTACTTCCAGCTCTTTCATGAGTTTTAACTTGTCTTCTTGTAAGATACTTGTTACAATTTCAAAACATAAAGACATTGGTGGCAGAACCACTGGGAATGGAGCCGATTGTTGAAGTACAATCTATGTTGAGGGTCTTCGTGATATGGACTCTTATCTTTTGCCGGTAAAAGGTTATTGCCTTCTATCCACTGTTGGCTTAGTTGATTCTTTCGGTAGCTCTAGTTCATTTGGTGTCAGCTCATAGTATTTGGCTTCTGAGAAGAACGCCTCTAAAACTGTAAATGGTTGTACATTAGCTGCACCTCAGTGTGCCATCTTGATAGAACTTAAAGCATTGGTGTGTCGTGGATACCACAACTTGGTATCGATGCAACCATGGACTTCCAAGCAATAGGTTGTAGGATGCTAGCACATTAATGGCATGGTATGTGAACTTTGTAAAAAATTCTTGAATATTAAGACTCAAGGTGATATTCCTTTGGCTTTCTTGGTTGAAGCCTTGAATCGCCAAAGTGCTGCTTTTGAGCATGGATGGGCACATCCCAATGTGCTTTAGTACTTTGAGTGGAAGAATATTCACCACACATCCTCGATTCAACATAATGCAGTTAATCCTTTATCCCAATAAATTGCCACTTACAAATAATGGACGATTATGCTATGTACTTCTAAGCAATAAGCCATCATCTGCGAAGGTGAAGGTTTGGTTGCATTCAATCATATTATCAACCTCTACCAGACACAAGTCCTTGACGGACTCATCTACTGGCATATTAATAAGCACTTTCTGAGACTCCTTAGAGAGCTGGAGTGCATCATATATGCTCAGTATTATCAGGATTCTATGTAAATGAGTGACAACATCATATTCTGGTTTATTTGTGAGCTCTAGAGCTTCCTTTTATTCAACAAAAGGTCAAGGAACTCCAAGCGTCAACTCTTCTTACATTGGCACCATTCCTTTTTCTTGAGTTGCATTCCTTCCGGACCGTAACATGGCCATTGTTTTAGGTGACTTAGATGCTTCTTGTGGGGCATTCGCTTCATTCGACATGATGTTGTTCATGTTGCAAGATACCTCCATAGGTTTTGATGGCTCTTGGATTAGTGGCTTAAGAAATCTAGGAAATAAAGTAGGTATCTCTTTGGGCAATGGAAGGGCCTTTTCCAATGCAACAATACATTTATATATTATGTGTCTTTCCTCTTGTAACACTGGGCAATAAAGGCGAACATTGCACCATCTTAAGGTGAAATATAAAGATATTTACCTTCAAGAGGATGAATTCCTGTATGTGTGAATGTTTCAGCCAACACCTCCCAAGATCTGAATGATTCGACTGACAATGTTGCAATCCACTTTAGGGCATGGCTATTACCAGCCATTGAAAATGGGAAGCTCCTGATCGCATATGGCTCAATTGAGGACATCATTTGCACTAAGGCATGATACTAGAATAAGTGTCTAATCATAGCCTTGTAGCCTTCTTTAAATAACTTCATCATGGGCCACCCTAAGTAACAGACTTGCTTAGTTTCTGGAATTGGCATTAAAATAGGGACTTTTATATAGTGTAAGTATTCAAGGACCCTCATAATGTGTGATTCTATGAACACTTGTTCCTTTAGAGGGTCATCCATCACCCTCATCTTCTCTTTTCAGCTTGATTGAAGGCCTCTATGAAGTTAGATGGCATTCGATGGTGAAAACAGGCCCTTTTTGCCAAGCAAAAGTGGATTTTTTCTATCACTAGGTGATCAAGCGATTGTGGGTTGCTCCAAGCAACATCCCTCCATTTGTAAACATAATTGGCCTACTTTCATTGAAATGCTGGTCCTAGTTGATAAGAGAGTTCTTGATTCCTTACTTTCTTTTTGAAAAGAAGCGTAGCTGGAACATATCCTGCAAGGGAACCCATTCTTCGGTGCCCTGAACTATCAGAGTTTGGAACCAGTTCTTCTTTACTTCCTGGGAAAGAGAGCTTTCAAAATTTTGATGCATTTTTTCAAGATCTGGATTTTCTCTGCAACACTCATCAGCATAGCAGAGGAGGCATGTGACCGGTGAACACCAATATTGAATACGGTGAACCCTTAACGTCGGTGCTCTCTTTGGCGATTGCATCTTCTACAAGAACATTCTCGCTTCTTGTTTGGTTGGCTGGTGGAGGCCTCTCCTTTGCCGATATGATAGCAAGATGTTGCTATTGGATATTCAAATGGATTATCTTTATCTAAGATTAGGTTATTCCTGGGTTTTAAGTCTAGCTGGTTGTCTCAAAATGCTGCCCATACTTTGTCTGCAGTTGACGAAAGTGACGGTGATGGCTTCCAAGTATAGAGCTCTAAGCACCCTTGATCGAGGCAAGCTCTTTTCTTCCTTTTTCCCACCATTTCTTGTAGAAGGATTTAAGCCTCTTGGACTGGAGGTCATCCCCAATTATGTATGGCTGGAACCATGATGGTCATTAGTGTATTCTTTTGGGGTATGGAAATAAATCCTTTTGGTGCTCTTCCCTTTCTTTCTGCTTTGCATGTTTAGTATGATGGTTTCATCCCCTATATCTCATCGATGGGACTTTTATGATGTCTATTGGGTAGACAAGATTCCAACCTTTGTCATCAAGCATGACTTCCTTCTACACCTCTTGGCTAGAGGTTTTAGAGAACTAATGGTTAAATTCCTGTTCCAGCATTGCTAAATCAGGAATTTCTTTTACCAATATGTTATTAGACATTGCCTGTGCATCCTTTTTTGGTGTAATTATTGCACTCTTCATGCAATAGTTGACTATTCTCCTTACTGTTTTGCATTTAACTATCGGATGATTGATGTCCTGATGGTAATGACAGTATACAGGATGATTCACCTTATCTGCCTCTATAGGTAATTGGGGTTTCGATAGCTTTATATTCCCTAATTGAATTAGCCTCAATAGAATTGGTACCACTTCCTCATTAGAGCACTAGTATTTTTGATCTAGAATCTCCTTTTTCTTTGACTGTCTGTCATTACCACTAGCTTTGGTCTTAGTGGTGTTGACAGAAATGTTTGGTTTGCTTATTTCTAGTTCTTTCTTCTTAGGCTAGAAAGTGCTTTCTTTTTGCTTATCATCCTAGACTTTTCTCTTCCTAGAGAGGGAAAGGAGGCGCTCCTTCTGACTTGCCTCATTGGCTAGTGCCGAAAAGGTAGTGATCTGCTCATTCACTAAAATTATGAGGTCGACCTTAATGCCATTGCGGCATAGGTAAACTCTTTGCTTATCTTCCTTCTGCCAGTAAGAGATGAACTCTTCTACTAGTTCAACATCCCTTTGCTTCATAATGGAGAGTTCTGCTAATGTGATATCCATTTTAGTTAAAAAGAACCTTACTAGAAATAGGTTCTGCATGTCATTCGAGGTCTTGACTGACCCTACTAGAAGCATCAAGTACCATTGGAATGCTGGCCCTTTGAGTGATGACCCGAATAATCGCAAGCAGAGATTGTGAAAGATAACATAGTCTCCTATCTTGAGATTGAAGAGGCTGAGATAATGCTGGGGATCATCCATTCCATCAAATGTATGGAAGTCTATCATCTGCAAGCCTGGTGGGAATGGCTCATTCTTGATCTCCAATAAATATGATCGATGATATATGTTTGGCACTTCAGAAGTTAAGTTTATCTGCCATTGAGCCATCCAATCATTCATTATTTCACTAAAGTGCGCCATAGGATCTGGGTTCATTTGGTATGGTTGGGCATGTGCATTTGCATCAAACGGTTGTGGTGGAGCATTCACACTAAATGGTTATGCACGTACATTGATATGGGGTAGTTGCCAAGGTGAAGCAACAAGAGAAGTGAGGGGTGAGGCATCCACTCTAATGGGATCCCCTCTTGGCAGGTTGAAGGCAAACGGTCCCAGCAGTGCAATTATTCCCATGGATGGAAGATTGAGGAGATGTGTAACATTAGACGGTTGGCTAGGATTAGAGGTTTGGCCAACATTTTGTTGTGCATATGTCTCTCTTAATCATTGATTTTTTGCCTCAAGTAGTTCTAATCATCACATTATCTCTTCTATGGAAGTAAAAGTTGCATTTCCCTTAGCCATGTAAGATGTGACTATCATGGCAAATTGATGTCTGTGTATTAATTGGTGGGGAGATGTAGGCACTTGATCTTCTCTTCCGACATCTTCTGATAAAGAGTGAAATATCAGGGGAGGCACCATGGATCTGGCCATCAACCTCATGATGATTGTCTGATGAGCCGAGCTTGGTGGTGTCAATGACAGGTCCCCATTGATCGAAGTGGTGCAGACACTAATAGGTTGCACCTTCCTCATCTTCTGGTCTCTTTTCTTTGGGCTACTAGAATCTATTTGTGCTGTCAGAATCTAAAATTTTTTCTCTCTTCTCTACCTTCAATGTCTTCCATGGCATCTAAAGGGTGCCTATCTTGTTAATCTCTCTTCTCTGAGAACAAGAGAGATTAGCTAAAATAGCGAATATATTGTTTTCCCAGTATTTATCCTGTGATGGAGATGGTCTTATTACCATTGCAATGTGCTTCTTGGATGATAGTTTCCATCCTTCTTTCTTTTCTTGAATGTTCAACCTATGGGTTAACCTCTTCTTGGACTTCCCTTTCTTCATTACCCTTTTTCCAGTTCCCTTAGTAGATTGAGCATAGCCCTTGGCAGCTTTGCTATGTGTATCCTTCCAAAGGGGCTAATAGGTTTGGGATTGAAAGGAGCTCGTGTCTGTATTCCCTTGATTGCATTGGGGAGGTTGAGAGCTACAACCTTCTTATACCTTGTGGGAGTAAAGACCCAAGCACTCCCAGTCTTGAAGAAGTTTGAAGTGGTGTTGCAGATAAATTCATCTCCAACAATTCTAGGAGCATGAGGGTAATGGCTTTTCTCCTCTGCCTTCTATTCTTCTTGTGTTTCTTCTCAACCTCATTGTTGGAGGAGGTTGAGTTAGTAGAAGCTGCTTCTGGTGCCACTAGGGCAATCTTAGGAACTGTTGGGGCAGCCTTCGGTGAGGAAGGAATTGAAGCCACTTTCCTCTTATGAATGACTGCTATCGAATTGGTTGGCAACATAATAAAGGAGTGGAGACACTCCTGTCGAAGTTGCACAGGGTGTTGACGGCGAAGCCGCCGCCTAGCAAGAATCCGAAAGTGAGGTTGCCATTAGGATTGATCTTAAGAGAAGAAAGAGAGTGAGTATAGAAATGATCGAAGATCTGCAAAGAGCAACAAAAGAGCTTAGTCAGTTTCATGAAAGAATAAAGTCTCTAAGATGCATTAATATTACTTTTCCTTAAAGATAAAGGGTGGGATGTTTAACATCATGTTCAACATTTTTGTAACAAGTACAAAAAATGGAAAACAAAACAGATAAAAATGAAACAACATTAAGAGATATTTTCCATTTGTTGAAATGAATCAAATAATTTTCATCTTATTATTGTTGATTGTCCTCAATTGATTACTTTTGTTGTGTACATCAGAAAATTGTATATTCACATCCCAGACCACTAGTGGTCCTAATTATAATTACATCTCCACAATGGGAGAAAACCCTTGATTAAAAGGAAAAGTATAATGCATCTTGGAGATCCAAAAATAAAATACACACTCTCTCAAAATGAATGTGTGCAGTCTTTGAGATTGCAGAGCATATTGCAATGACTTGATGTTTAGGAGATCACTTCAAGTAAATAGGCGAACATGGTGACAGGGCTCTAGACTTAGTTGCTATACACTTGGTCAACCTAAAGAATGGGTGTTTTGATCTGATTCGTTTGTTCCAGATATAATCAAGACTGGGTGATTTTTGCCATTTAGACTGTAGAAACCATAGAGACAGTAGGCAATTTGTGACCTAATTGGTATATCTCGGAAGGACTCAGAACCGGGTGATCTCTATTATGTTTAAACCTGAAAGAGACCAGAAGAAAATAGGTGACCTAGGTTTGGTTTAGCTTTCTCTCATTGTCTATGAGAACCTTAAGAAGAGTGAGTCAGGTTAACTGGGTTTTGGTCAGCTTTCTCTCATTGCCCATGAGAAGCTTAAGAAGAGTAGGCTAGGTTAATTGGGTTTTGGTCAGCTTTCTCACATTGCCTATGAGAAACTTAGAAAGAGTGGGCTAGGTTGACTAGGTTTTGCTGATTTGATGAATGATATTTGCTAAGGTTTGACTCAGTGAGTCATGACTTAGTGACTCGGCTCTAGACTTAGGCTTTTATGTGATCGAATGAGTGGTGTTTGCTAAGATTTGACTTGATGAGTCATGACATAGTGACTCGATGACATGGTCCTAGACGTAGTCTTTTGAGTGATTTAATGAGTGGTGTTTTCCAATATCCCATGGAAAACTACAAGCGGGCGATCTCTGTCATTTATACTGTGAGAGATTGAAGATCCAAGTTGCATGAATTAATCCCAATTATAGTTTGAGTTAATTAAGCCTAATCATGATTAGCACTAATGGTAGTGATTAATACTAATGATAATTCTTAATTGATTTCAAATAATAGTATTATTTCCCTAATTTATGGGGCATTTACAGGGTAATTTTGCAATTATTGGAGTTCAATTAGAGTTTAAATATCTAATCAAACATTATTCTATTGTCCATTAATCATGTTAGACCCACTATACCACAGTGTGAGTGGGACCCACGTATCTACCATGGTGGGGCCATGGTAGAGTGCCCTCAGGCACTAGGGAAATTACCACTGGTGTCAAGGGAAGCACCTGCCTCTTGAAAACTCCTCCAAGCCCCTTCAGAAAATTCTTTCCCTTTAAAGGCCACGAGAGGGGCTATTTATAGTTTTTTAGCCTCTAGGAGCAATTAGAGAATTTTGGAAAATATGCCTGCGTTGAAACTATAGGGGCATTTTGGGCATTTTGGTAAATTATGCCTTTGTTGCTCCTGTAGGAGCATTTTGGGCATTTTGAGAAATTGGAGCCTGACTCCAATGCCTTGGAAGGAGCTTGACTCCCATGCCTAGGAAGGAGCTTGGCTCCCATGCCTTGGAAGTAGCTTGACTCCCATGCCTTGGAAGAAGCTTAACTCCCACGCCAGGGGCATTTTTTGAATTTTTACTTACATCTTTGGCCAATCTCAAATATTTTAATAAATTAATTAATTAAAATATTTTTACTAATGTTGATTGCTAGAATCTAATTAATTGCATACATGTCCAATGTGGGTACCATGTAATTAATTTGTAAAAATAGATTTTATAATGTACTCTTAAAAATAAATTATTTTGGACAAATGGAGATAATGGAGATGTATATATATAAAGAAAAATTAATTATTCCAGCTAATCACAACACATTCGTTGTTCACTTGCAACGCTGGTTCCATTTTTCTTACACCACCTTAGCTGCACGCCAGCTTAGTAAAATGCATTTTGTTGGTTGCGAATCAACGAGCTGCCTTGGCTGCGCAGCACATCATCATGTCCCATGTCCTCTGCATGGCGTGTCAAAGATGTTTGTCCATACCAACTGCACGCCAACTCAATAAAGCATCTCGTTGCCTCGACTATAAAGCACGTCAGCTCATCATCCACCTGCGTGGTGTGTCATCGCAAGCTGAAGACGTCTTTGCATCTGCATGGCACGTTACTCAGCTGTCGTTAGCGACTCTCCATCGAGATGAACCAGACCAGTCTGGATCCAAGGCAGTGATATTATCGGTGTCTCTCCCACATTCGACTGATCAGACCTATCAGCATTTTTTATGACCATAGGCAGATGCTGCCTATTGCATCATCTTGGAAAATGTTCCATGGCCCAGTAGCTTTCTATTGTCCCAGCTTATTGTTGATGATCGTCGACAGTCTAATATGCATCTGGCTAGAGAAAATCAAAGATGGTGCTGAAAACCCATCAGCATGTTAATTGCCAACAAGGCTACCACTTCCCCTTTGCGCCGCCACCGTTCAATTGTCAGACGGCTGATCTCCGTAGACCAAAAAATCTCCATTGCTATTCCAACTATGGCTCTATCTTCACCGGTCCAGATTGTCTTCTCTGGTCATAAAAAATTGTAGAACAGAGCTGAAAAACCCATTAATGTCATTGTTGCCGATGCAGGCTACTGCTGCTTCTCGCTCTGTCATTGTCCGTCCATCCATTGAGTAATTTTCTTTGACCAGAATGTCTCCAACTATAGTTTTATCTCCAATGACTCTCCACCGCATCAGATCCCTATTTCTTTCGCTAAAAAGTTCAAAAAGGGGGACAAAAAACCCATCGACATTGCTGCTAATGTAGGCTACTACTGCCTCTCGCACCACCGCCGCCCGACCTCCCAGCCGCTGATGACTTCCCGCCATCTGCCGCTACACCTACTAGTGTGAACAACCTTTTTATGCGCCTTGGTTTTTTTGGCTTCCAGAGAGATGGCAATTTCTTATGCTTTTGTCTTTGCTTACATATGTTGGCACTACTTGCTTGCTATGGTTGTTCTTCACATTAATGAAATAGGCTTAATCTCATGGTTGATTTGAATGAAGCCAAGATTTAACAAGGATAGATTTTCTGTTATTTAATATTCCATCACTATTAATCCAAGTTAATACAGTTTTCTACATTAGTGGAGAGGTATTAATAAAAGCTTATGGGATATTTTATAGAGATCATTAGACTCACTAAATTGAATGTTATTGATTGAGAAGCATGCATGTAGCATGAGATTAACAAAGCAAACACACAATTTCACTTCATGAGGAGATTGATGATGCATAAGTTTTATGAGATTACTTGGCAAGTGTTTTGAATGATTTTTGAGTTATGTGTACTTATGTAATTTGTCTGACATGGTCTTGATTATTTAAGAGAGATTATCTTAAATGTCTCATGAAATATGATTGCTGTTTTGCTCAAGTACGATCAAAAGCTATGTTTGGGGGTATTTGATAAGCTCATTTTCTATCATATTTTAATACCTAAATTTACATGTTTTGGATCTTCATTGACATTATTTTATTGGTTTATAATCACATTTGATGAAATATTACAATTAATGAAGTTAGTTTGTGTTTGAGGTATCAAAACATGTCAAAAAAGAGCTAAATATGACAAAGGTATCACTTGTAGTTAATTTTTGGCATAGATTAAGGATGATTTGGAAAATGTGTTCAACATGAAAGTTGTAGGCCTTTAGATTATCTTTTTCCAACTCATAAAGAATCTTGTTATTCTGATATCTTATGAGAAAGTTATGTTCAAAATACTAGACCTATCTCTAGTGAATAACGTTGTGCACAAATGATGCAAGGATGTTGTGGGCAGATTTTTGGTCACCATAGAACTAGTGTAATGCGGATGGGATGTTCTATTTATAGAAATTTAAGTGGTTTTGTGCAAAGGATTATTTGGAATTCGAAACATAAAATAACCCTAATTAGGGTTATTTAAGGAGTTTTAGAGAGAGAAAGAGTGGTTTTTGGTTAGAGGAGTTCAAGATTAGAAGAAATTGCAGTGCAAAGTTAGAGAAGATCAATTTCAACTCAGAGTTTTATTGTTCTTCATTGTTCTTCCTTTATTATTTTTCAATATGTTTAGAATACTTGGAATTATTTTTGGTAAACATGTTTTTCATCCTTTTTATATTCTATCATTAATGTTTAGCCCTCTTGCAGCAATTCAACATCTACTGTGGAAAAACCAGAAAATGGCTATGAATGTGAATGTTGTGGCATCAAAATTGGATGTCGTGACATCCAAACACTATATGCTAAGTGTTGCTAAAAGATCAATTGGATGTTGTGGCATCTAATTTGGATGCCATGACATCTAGCTACAACATGCCATCTTCCATTGAAAAATCAAGTTGGATGTCACAGCATCTAGCTGTTGTCTTCCCAATTTGAACTTTCTTCACTTCAGATGCCGTGGCATCCAGACTTCTATTTTCCAAAATGCATTCCTCAAGTTGAATGCCACAGCATCTAATTACTTTTAACCACTTCTTCTCTTACTTCGAGTTCATTTCATTTCATCATTCCTCCTTTTTAAGTTTCCATGATTTCATCACATTCTCTGCATTCAAGTCCCTACAAATAAACACATAAAAACAACATAAATCAACTAGACATGGCTCAAGAATAAATAAAAAGTTAACTTAAAAAGACATGATATAAGTGAATAGAATTCACTTATCAACTAACCCACTAGGACACATTCCCAAATGGGTACCAAAGATTAAAGCCTAACCTTGTCATTGCAGGTGTGTCTAAGAGCTACAAGAAGTGGCATGTGATACATTGATAGTAGTTTCTCAAGACTCATGATAAGAGAGAAGGAGTTGTTTACTGAAGTGAAAGAGAAACATGGTGGAATTTTTAACCTTCAGAGACAATGGTAAAGGTAGAGTGGTTGAGATTCGTAAGGTCAGCCAACCAAATCCTATTGTTATTTTAGTAGTTGAGGGATTAAAGCATAACTTCTGAGTGTTAGTTAGTTTTGTTATAGTGGTTATAAGGTTATGTTTGAATCTCACATTTGTTCAATCCTAGATCAGCATCACTCAGTTGTAGTTCTAGGTAAAAGGCATTGAAATGTATATATAGTAGACTTATTTGATATCCAAGCTAATTTTCCTCTTAGTCACCATGAGTCCCTATTATTGCATAAAATATAGGGACATGCTAACAAAGATATGATAGAAAGACTATACCAAAAGAATCTTGAAGTTGACTTACCCAAATTAAAATTTGACAAAGGACAGTTGTGTAATCCCTGCATGAAAGGAAAACATGCAAAAGAGTCTTTCAAGCTGAGTAGAGAAGTTTATACGACTAAGCCACTTCAATTGCTACATATAGACTTAGTGGGACCAACGAGAACTAAAAGTCTTAGAGGGAAACATTATGCATATTTCATTATTGATGACTTTAGTAGATATACTTGGGTAATGTTTCTTGCATCCAAAGATGAGGCTTTTTCATTCTTTAAAGTATTTTCTGTGTATGCAGAATAAACAAAGTTCTCATATTGTTGCTATTAGGAGTGATTGTGGTGGAGAATTTGAAAACCATAAGTTCACAGCCTACTGTGAAAATAATGGTGTCTTTAAAACTTTCTCTGTACTAAGAAAACTCTAACAAAATGGAGTAGCAGAGAGGAAAAACAAAACCTTATAAGAATTGATAAGGACTAAGTTAAGTGAATATAATTTGTTATAATATTTTTGGGTTGAAGCTATGAATATCACTTGTTTCATTATCAATAAAATTCAAACTAGGCCTATAATCAACAAAACTCTATTTGAGTTATATTATGGTAAGAAGCTTAACATGACATTTTTCATACTTTTGGCTATAAATGTTATATTTTTAATAATGGAAAGAAAAACTCTGGAAATTTTGATAGCCAATATGATAATTGGTTATTCCATTGTTAGCAAAGGATTTAGAATCTGAGTAGTAGAGCTGTAAAAGAGTCAATTTATGTTAAATTTGATGGATCTACTAATTGCTCAAAAAGATCAAAGGATTTTGATGATGAAACAGATAGACTCACAAAAGACGTGTAGAGAATAAACTTGCAAAATCAAGATAAACAAACTCCACAGACAAAAACTGCAAGGGATGGAGAAAATGAGGAAGGTAATTCTTTTCTTCCTAGAGATTGGAGATTCATGCATGATCATTCTAAAAACCAAGTAATTGGTGATATGTATGGTAAGGATAGGACTAGATCATCCTATCACTAAATATGTGGTAATTTTGTCTTCATTTACCAAGTAGAACCAACTTGCATAGACCATGCATTAGAAGATGAGAACTTAATTTTAGTTATGCAAGAGAAATTGGACAAATTTAAAAAAATGACATGTGGACTTTAGTTTCAAGACCAAACCATCAATCTATTATAGAAACCAAATGGGTCTTCAGGAACAAACTTGATGAATCTAGATTAGTTGTGAGGAACAAGGCAAGATTTGTAGCAAAGGGGTATTATTGACAAGAAGGGATAGACTTTTATAAGTCATACGCCCCTATTGCTAGGATAAAAGCCATAAAAATGCTATTGGCATTTGCGTCTTTTATGAATTTTAAACTTTACCAGATGGATATCAAATTTGCAATTTTGAATGGTTTCATTAATGAAGACGTTTATGTGAAACAACCCCCTAAGTTTGAAGATCCTCATGACCTCAACTATGCCTTCAAACTCAAGAAAGCTCTTTATAGATTGAAGCAAGCTCTTAGAGCATGGTAGGAGAGGCCAAGTAGATTTTTGGTCAAGAAAGGATTCTCAAAGGGTAAAGTAGATAAGACACTCTTTATTAGGCATGCTATGAATGATATTCTTTTTGTGCAAATCTACATTGATTACATTGTATTTGGAGCTACTAATGAAAATCTTTGTCCAGAGTTTTCTAAGTTAATGTAGGTAGAATTTGAAATAAGTTTGATAGGAGAATTAAATTTATTTTTGGGACTACAAGTGAAGCAGATAAAAGAAGGAATCTTAATCCGCCAAACTAAATACACAAAGGAACTACTAAAGAAATTCAATCATGAAGATGGAAGAAGGTATGAAACTCCAATGAGCACTTCCATCAAATTGGACAAGGATGAAAAAGGTAAATCTATTTGCCAAAAGCTTTATAGAAGCATGATAAGATCTCTATTGTATCTCTACTACCAATTAGATCCTAAGAAATTATATCTTATTGCTATTAAAAGAATTTTTAGATTCCTCTTAGATACTCCAAACCTTGGTTTAGGGTATTCAAAAGGTTCAGACTTTGAGTTAGTTGGGTACTCTAATACTAATTTTGCTGGTTATAAACTAGATAGAAAGAGTGCCTCAGAGAATTATTAATTTCTTAGAAGCATAATTATACCATGGTTCTCCAAGAAATAGATATTTGTTACACTGTCAGCTACTGAGGCTAAATATGTTATAGTTGAAAGTTATTATGCACAGATTCTCTAGATGAAACAGCAGCTGAGTGACTATGATTTGAAATTTGTTGATACGCCCATATGATGTGCTAATACTAGTGTTATAAACCTGACTAAGAATCTTGTTATGCATTCTAGATGTAAGTATATAGAAATTAGGCACCATTTCATTAGAGATCAAGTTCATAATCACAATGTCTGTTTAGAGTTCATACAAACTAAAAAATAATAAGCAGATATTCTCACCAAACCACTCCTAGAGGATAGATTTTTATATGATTAGGAGGGAATTATGAGTGATAAATCCATCTGCATAATGAAGATGTTTTGATTATCACTTTATGTTTGCATTCATATGTATGTTGTGGTAGTTAGAACATTTTAGACATAGCTTTTTAGGACAAAATCTCAAACTTTGTGTAACTTCACTTTATATTATTCATCTCATGTCAAAAATCCTATTTTCAAACATAACTATTCTTATTTGAAATAACAATTTGGACTTTGCAAAATCCTATTTTCAGACACAATCCTACATGTCCAAAATTATAATTCCAAACTTAGTCATATCTTTTCTGTGTCCAAAATTTCAAGTCCTATTGATTATCTTCCTAAAATGCCTAAACCCCTCCCATTTCTAAGACTAATACTCATTTTTCTCGCAGGAATTAAAATATTCCTTGGTGGAATGCTTATCGCTTGACCAACTTTAGCAAACATTTATTACAAATTTCATTAAGAATATACTAGAACTTCATAGAAAACTCCCTAGCAACCACCTTACTGTTAGTAGCAGTGTCTATTTAACTCATCCTCATCCATTTGCTGCCAAGGCAAGAGTGAAAACTAGAGGGAACTTAGTCTGTGCAATAGAAATCATGAGCATATATAGAAAAAGTGAGATGTGTGCAGAAGAGAAATCATTAAAGGGAAACAAAGTGGACAGAGTAGTGGTTAAGATGTTTTGGATAGAAGATAGTTCTTCAGTTGGATTTGCTAGATTTTGTGATGTTTCTGAAGAAGAAGATAAGAAGCTTGAATGGACATCAACAAGAAATATCATTTTCTTTGGAGATTATGAAGATCATCTTTATGCAAGTCCAAAGGCCAGACTATTCAAGTTACCATCTTTTAAGGCCAAAGACTAGGAGGGAGAAGCAATACTAGAAGCAACCCCCTTCTCCCTCGTCCAAAACTTTGGGTCCTCCGATGTGACCTTCAAACATAATGAACACATGCTTATATATGATTCCAAACTTTTTGAAGGATCATAATTGGGCTCCACTATAATTTGTGTGATCTTACCTTTTCTTCCATCCATCCCATCCCTACTACATGTTTTCACCATTAGATCAACACTCTATTTGTACTAAAATATTTTTGAGTATATCTTTGTTTGTAACTCTGTTGGTACTAAAATGCAATAAAATAAAAAAATTATGTTAATTCTATGTATTTCATTGGATGCTTTCCATTATACCTTTTTGATAATGACAAAATGGGGAGAATAAGTAAAACAGGAGAATAAGTTGTATGTTTAACATGTTCAAACAATAAGAGGGAGATATATTATGTTTGTATGGGAACAACATTATGTTAACTATATGCTTGGATGATTAGAACTAGTGCACTCACTTAGGGGGAGGATGCACTAAGTCAGGGGGAGCCATAATATGAATGATATATATTTATTTAGTTCCTATGTGTGCTCATGTTTTACCTATTTGAAAGGAATTTTCACTCAGATCTTTTATCATCAGAAAAAAAGGGGGAGATTGTAGAACCAAGCCTCTTTACTTGGCTTGATTTTAGTGATAAACATATTTAACTAGCTAAGTTTTGATGATGATCAAAAAGCACATAAGTGAAAGTTTAATCTACTGATCAATATTTCTCAAGTGTGCAGTAACAAACAATGTATCAGGAAAATAATATAAGTGGGTAGTGCATACAAGACTATATCAAAGACAAGATCCACTAGCTTGTGATGAAGAAAATGTAAATGCTCAAATAAGAAAGAATGACACTGAAACTTTGAAGAACAATGTGTGAAATAAATTCCTAACATGTCTCAAAACACTGCCAAAGTGATTCAAACAAGTGCCCAAAACCAGACAAAAATAAGGCTTCAAAATGAAGAAAATAATCTAAGTTCCAAACTTAAGTAAAGAGTAGAACATTGAAAAAGCAAGTTCGGATACCACGTTACCAATCTTAGACATGGAATTAGTTTGGACATTATTGAACAAGAAGCCAAGATGCTAGATATTACAAAGCCATTCTCAGACAAAGAATCCAAACTTGGAAACTATTAAATACTAAAGAAAGAACCAAGTCTATAGAGAATTCTAAGTTTGAAAATCCCAAGTGCTAATTCCCAAACATCACTATTGCTGAAGAGGCATTTCTGAAATATTAACTTCAGACATAGCCAACTCACTTCCAGACATAGCTAGGATCAATTTGTGCAACCAAGTGCAACTTATGCTAGTCCAAGTCTGAAAAATTAACTTTGAACATGGTAATTCATTTTCGGACATGGTAATTCATTTTCAAACATAGGTGAATGAATTTTATTACAAGATAAACATCAGTCCAAGTTCGGGATATTAACTTTAGACATGGTTATTCAATTTTGGACATAATGGTTCATTTTCAGACATAGCCAAGTGCAGTCTATTTCAAGCTAAACAACTCAAGTAAGTCTAAGATCTTAATTCATAACATGGAAATTGAACTCGGTCATGGCCGAATAGAATTAAGACATGAGAACCCTTAAGAGAACTTCAATGGGCAGAAAATCTTGTCGATTCGTTCACATTTAATGATTCTCATCTTATCCAACAGGCCTAATTTGAATCTAGTTATAAAATGAATAAAGAGAGGCCATTCCAATAAGTTGCACAATTTAAAGAATTTGAGATGCAAATAAAGAGTTCTTACTCTCAGACATTAGGGTTTTCTTCCAAACTCCACTACGCAAAAATGTCAATCTGAATTCAAAGAACATTCTCTGCAAGAGCTTAAAGAAGTCTATTACTCTATATTTATTGCAATAATTTATTTTGGCTGTATTTAATTATGTACAAACTCATCCTGTGTAAGATGCATTTCTTATCGTACATCTCTTATTGATTGGGATAGCAAGTAAGGGGCTTGCTAATCTTGTATAAGTTTATTGGTAAGCTTTGAATACTAATAAGTATAAGTTTATTAGTGAGCTTTGAAAACCAACATGTGTAAAGTTATTGGTGAGCTTGTAAAATCAACTGGTGATTAGTTGAACCTTAGTGCAGCAATGAGGCTGATTTAGAGAGAGGAGTAGGTATAGTGTTGTGGGCCAAACATCTGTAAAAATATCTACATGCTTTATTTTGCATGATTGATTCCTTATTACTTTTAGCACATTGATTTTATAATTAGCCAAAACTTTGAATGCTCAATTCACACCCTCCCCCCTTCTTAAGCTACCTTAGATCATAACTGACACTAAGGTCATGCAGGGAGAATTTGAAATGAGCTTGATGAGAGAATTAAACTTCTTTTTGGGATTGTAAATCAAGCAAATAAAGGAAGGGATATTCATTCACCAAGCTAAATATACTAAAGAACTCCCAAAGAAGTTCAAGTTAGAAGATGGAAAACCTTTGGGGACTCCAATGAGTACATCAATCAAGATAGACAAAGATAAAAAAAGGCAAATTTGTCTATTAGAAACTATATAGAAGCATGATAGGATCTTTATTGTACTTAACTTCTAGTAGACTTGATATTATATTTAATGTTTGCATGTTTTATAGGTTCCATTCAGATCCTAGAGAATCACATCTTATTGCTATTAAAAGAATCTTTAGATACCTCTTAGATACATAAAACTTGGTTTATGGTATCCAAAAGGTTCAAACTTTGAATTAGTAGGGTACTCAGATGTAGATTTTGTAGGATATAAAGTTGATAGAAAGAGTACCTCAGGGACATGTCAGTTTCTTAGAAGCATGATCATATCATAGTTCTCCAAGAAACAGACATCTGCTATATTATCAATTGCTGAAGCTGAATATATAACTGTAGGTAGTTGTTATGTACAGATTCTCTGGATGAAACAGGAATTGGGTGACTATGGTTTGAAATATATTGACACACCCATTAGATGTGATAATGCTAGTGCAATTAATCTGATAAAGAATCTAATTCTACACTCAAAAAATAAACATATAGATGTTAGGCACCACTTCATTTGAGATCACGTACAAAATCACAATATCTATTTAGAATATTTACCAACTAAAGATCACTTAGCAGATATTTTCGCTAAGCCACTCACGGAGGATAGATCTTGCAAAATTAGAAGGGAGCTAGGTATAATAAATCCATGTGTATAAACTATTTGAAATATGAATCTCTTAAAACATTCTTAGTTACATTATCTTGATGTCATATTTATATTTGAATGCATATCGATGTCATATCTTAAAATACTTTTAATTATGTTTTCTATGATTTAAATGATCTCAAAAGTCATATTCTATGTTTTACTTAAGTTTTCTAGCAAATAATTAGTTTCAAAGGTTCTTTCAGAAACTCTGAAGGAGCTGAAGATGTTGCTCAGAGTATTCTTGCATAATATGTCAAATTTTGAAAATTTAATACACCTTTAGAAGTTCTAAAATTTCACTTCAGAACATCTAAAGATAGGGCTGAACTTTGTTTTAGATAGTTTGAAGCATAACTTCCCCCTTTAAGCCTTTCAACACCAGTTGAAGCGCTTTCAGAACATCTAAAGTTAGAATCTCATTACTTCTGAAACTTTGTAACTATTCCCTACGAAGACAAATTTTTTTTTAAAATATCTAAAATTTTCATATCCAAGCTCAAAAACCTAATTTTAGATGAGGTGATTCAAATTCTCACTTATTTCAAGTCATTTTTGTTAGCATAAATGCATGGTTTCGATGACAAACAAAACTTGATTAAGGATTATGTACTAATGGTTATTGCAAAGCATTTAGCATGCAGAATGAAGTGGCAGACCTCATAGGCAAATGAATAAGATATTCTAAGGCATCAATCTGTCTAATAGAAAAGACAAATAGCTTGGGCAAGTGTAGAAGGCAGAAACAAAGAAAAGGAATCAACCAAGTCACTGTTCATCTATCAAAGTGAAGTTTATTCTTGACAAATGCAAAGCAACCAGCATACAACAGACTTCATCTGTGATAAGTAAGTCACATTCGAATAGCTTACCAAGCCAATGATCATCTATTAAAATAGTCAAATACAGAACAACAGGATTCTTCTGTGCCTCTACAATTTATCTATTACTTACAATAGATAAACCGACAAATGAATTGCTGGAAAGATAATTCATTTGCACTTCTACAATTCATTTGGTACTTACAATAGACAAACCAATAGACAAACTACTGGAAGGATGATTCATCTGCAATTCTAAGTTTTGTCTATTACTTACAATGGAAAAATGAATGGACAAACTGCTAGAAAGACAACTCATACATGCTAACTAGATTCTCTATTACTTACCATGGACAAACTAGACAGTTGAATAGATACTTTGTCTATCATAAGTGAAGATGACCAACAAACATACTAAATTGTTGGACTTCATCCAGCATTAATGAGGCTCTTTCCAAACTAATGAAAGAATCATCCATTTCAGAATCTCTTCGACCAACACTTATTAAGAATCAGGAAGTCATCTTCTCCAAGATTGACGCTATAGGCATTCCAGTAGACGAGAAGACAAAGAATTCAAATGTGTTAATCAGAATAATCTTCTATCATTAATGTGACTAGAATTCAAAGAAATTATAAATGCAACATTGTTGGATCAAGAAACAGAAGAGAACAATCAAGAAAAATATCCAATCCCTTCTTGAGAGAATTTACCGAACTGAGCTAAAACCTTCTACATCTTTCAAGAGTTGTGAGCCTTGTATTCAAACTTTTCTCAACTTTCTTGAAGGCTCCCAACCACCTTTTGGGAAGATCATTTACTTTTATACTTAATCTTCAAAATTCTTCCCCTATGCTTATTATGAAGTGTCTGTATAAGTGCTTTAACTTTCAATATTCATTTATTATCATTTCCTTGAGCTAGTAGTTGAGACTAGACTCAGGAAGAACTATGATTATTTGGGTGTAGACAAAAGCTATTTATTTATGCCCCCTAGAGCTGAAATCTAGAAGAGTGCTGGGAGTACTTTGATTATGCCCCTTGGAGCTGAAATCTAGAAGAGTAGTGGGAGCATTATGATTATGCCCCCCTGGAGATGGAATCTAGAAGAGTGCTAGGAGCACTATAGTTACACCTTCTAGAGCTGAAATCTAGAAGAATGCAGGGTGCACTAATTATATTTCTACTATTAGAGATAATAAAACCCAAGACACTAAAAGAGGAGTGTTCTTGAAAGAGTGGAGTAAATTGTTAACTCGAACCACTATAAAAATTCCTGTATTTTATTTATTTATACATTGATTAAGTGATTGCATTGATTGCTAGAGGGATGTTTGATACTAAAGGGGTTTAGTAAAATTTTAAACACCTAATTCACACCTCCTCTCTTAGGTATTTGCTTAAGCTTTGGGACCAACAAGTGGTATCAGAGCAGGCTATATAAAACACTTGTAGTGATCTAATAGCAAACCCATAATCCTCTTCTCAGATATTCACCGAGGGGCAATCATCTACCAGGCCACCCCTAATTGATGGGACCAGCTTCGCTTACTAGAAGTTGAGGATAAAGTAATTCATTATAGCCAATGATATGGAATCTTGGAAGGCCATTGAAATAGTAATCACTCTTCCCACTACTGAAATAGGTACATGGACTAAAGAGGAGGTCATCTTGGTTCAAAATAATGCAAAGGCTATGAAATTTTTATTCTATTGATTATCTTCAACTAAATTTGATAAAGTATCATCTTGCACTACTGCAAAAGGTATTTGGGATAAATTAGTGTCTATATATGAAGGATCCTCATAGATCAAAGGAACCAGAAGGAGTTTGTTGGTAGGAGAACTATAAAACTTTAAGATGAAAGAAGGGGAGAGCATTTCAGAAATGTATGTTCATTTTTCAAAAATTACTAATATTTTGAAAGGTTTAGAAAAAGAAGTCATAAATTCTGAATAGGTAATGAAGATGCTAAGGGCACTACTAGAATCCTGAAACCAAAAGCTCATAATGATAGAAGAATTAGAGGATCTAAACGTGCTTCTGGTGGATGATCTCATCAGCTCACTGATGTCACATGAGCTGAATAAAAGTAAGACAAAGGAGCCAACAAAGCTAAAGAAAAATATTGCTCTCAAGGGACCAAGGAGAGCAGCAGTGATGATGGTTTAAATTACAATTCTTGCAAGTATACAAACGGATAGCAATATAGTGTACAATGCAAGGGTTGATCCCACAGAGAATGGTCAAACTGACTTAAATAATTTTAGTTACTCAACTATTCTAACCTTAAAAAGAATGTATTTATAACTAAATAGACATAGAATAATGTTTGGTATAATTTCAGAATTTCATGAACTTAATAAAATGCCTGTAAATAAATGACTAAAAGTAATGCAGGGAGATTAGTAAAATGCAAAGGTCTAGGGATTCGATTTTACCACTAGATGATAACCATTTGCCAATAGAATGTTGGATTCAATGTCTTGCTTGGGTTAGTTCTTTCAAAAGTAAGATTATTACCATTGGGTGTGCGAGTTTAAATCAAGTGTCTTTACTCATTCCAATTACCTATGGTGAGTAGCATAATTGAGGTGAAAACCCATTAAGCTCAAGAACATAAGAACCAAAATAATATGGTTTAGCATATGGTGTCTACCTTAATCATCTATCCTTCTCAGTCAAGGGATCTCATGGTCTAACATATGGTGTCTACCTTAACCACACTTTGATAATTAATTTAACTTACAATATTGGTGCTCAAGCAATAAAACAAGTTAAATCATTACAAACAACATAATGAATGAAACCAAATTATATAGCATTAATAACCAATAGTCCATAACAAAGAGTATCAAAAAGGGTTCTTCACCCTAGAAAAAGAGATTTAGTTCATAAGAAAAACCAAAATAACTCCCTTAGACAGGATGATCACAATGAAGAACATCTTCTCTCCTTCTTCTTTTTTACTTGCAATCTCTTCTTTTTCTCCATAAAAAAATCTCAGAAGTTGGCCTCCAAACCTCAGAAAGAACTCTGCAAAATGGAAGTGAGAAGTCCCCTCAAAAACCTTAACTTCTTCCTTAAAACCCCCACTTACGCACTTATAAAATATTGCAAAAAATATTGGGTGCACCATTGGCGCCGATGACACTGGCTTACTATCAGGTAGGTGGTGGCCGAAGATCCTGGCACCACCAGCGCTAGGTGGGGCTGACGGCACCAGCTTGGCTTCTCCTTTGCAACCTATTTTTTTTCGCTCCCTTTTCAACAGTTTTCTCTTTCATCCTTTGAGTTTCTCCTTTTCCTTCCATTTTTTCTTCTTTTCCATTTTCAAGACACCTAGAAAATCTAACAAATAAGTATGAAATTCATCTAAAAGAAATAAGAATTTTGAAATAATTAAGCTTAAATATAAATAATGTAAGTGAATGAAATTCACTTATCCTGAGAATTCACAAATTAAAGCAAAAAGACTACTTTAGATGAATATTTGATATTTTTGTGGGCTTTATTACTATCATATTCCTCATATATTTTTTCTTTTACTATTATTATTTTTTATTATTTTTGAATGTGATCCCCCCTATTGCTTGGGCCGTATTACTATCACACCCCAAACTTATTTTCTTTCTGAATCATAGAGATGTGATCCACTCGATTAACAAAGAGTTTTTACTCTTGTTTTCTTTTATCTCATCTAATATTGGTCTCAACATAGTTACAATGCATTCTAGAATCAAAATTGATCCATGCATACTTAGTCTCTTAAACTCATGCTAAGCATTCAAAGATTCCAAAAGAAATGGCTAATTCACTATGATTAATGTGTATAAGGAATCTGTAGCAAATTAGACAAAGGATCAAGTCATGACTTTCAACTTAACTATTGTCAAATGTCGCATACATGTCGTTGGTTTCATATGATCACCCTGATCAAGTCATGCATTGCAGACATAATGATTTCTATCACTTTCAACTTAACTATTGTCAAATGTTGCATACATGTCATTGGTTTCATATGATGACCCTAAACAATGTTCAAAATATACAACTTAATCAAATAGAACACTCAACATAGAGATTTAAACATAACATATATACTATTTAAACTAGACAAACAAACTAAATACACAACACACAAACTAAACTAACTGGAATAACCCCTAAACTTAGACAAACACATCCATAAATAAAATGCTACCACACCTAAACTTGAACATAACATTATCCTCAATGTAGAAGAAAGCAATGGAAAATAAGGACTTTCCTGAAATGTATGGGTTTTAAGTGGCTGGGAGGTGGTGCCAATGGTGCTAGGTGGGCAATTTTTTATTTTTTTAAAACGTTTGGCACCACTACCTCCACCTTGCCTCCTTTGATTTTCTAGCACCAGAGGCGCCATTTTGCTACCTCCCATCCCTTTTTTGTTAGTTCTCCATGCATATCTATTGTTTCCTTCTTAGGATGTAACTTTTGTTGCTCACCAATTCCTTTATCCATGAACATGACTTGTCAATCACAAAATAACAATATATTAAGTATAGCAAATAAAAATATATCAATGTAATCTAACAACTTAACAATCAAAGCAAGCTTATTTAAACTAATGCAACTAATATTTTATTAACTGTCTAAGAAATTGAAATAATAGAAAGATAAAGTAGATTGGGTTTCCTCCCAAGAAGTGCTTTATTTAACATCTGAGCAAGATAAACTCCCTTTTTTTAATAAAATTTTAATATCCCACACTTCATTCAGTTCCATTGGCACATCCTCTTTGTTGTATTTCTTCACACTATGCCCATTAACTTTGAAAGTACTCCCATCTTTTGGATTCTTCAGTTCAACTGCTTCATGAGGAAACACTTGTATGACATGGAATGGACTGACCCATGTGATTGTAATGTTCCTGAATACAAACTCAAACGTGAGTCATAAAGCAAAATATCCATTCTAGGCTTAATGTACCATTTACGAATGACTTAATCATGATATTTCTTGGTTTGCTCCTTGTAAATTTTGGCATTCTCATATGCTTGATTCCTTAGCTTCTCAAGTTCATGAAGCTGAAGTTTCCTCTACTCCTCTGCCTTTTCCATATTATAATTTAGATTTTTAATAGCCCAGTAGACCTTATGCTCCAACTCAAAAGGTAAATGGTAGGCTTTCTCAAAAACAAGTTTGTATGAACTCATTCCAATTTGGGTTTTGTAAGCAGTCCTATATGCCCACAAGGCATCATTCAGCTTCATTACCCAGTCTTTTGTTGAAGTATTCATAGTCCTTTCTAGAATTGCTTTTATATGTCTGTTGCTAACTTTTACCTTCCTCGACATTTGTGGATGTTAAGGTGTTGCAACCCTATGAGTGATGTTATACTTTTTTAACAGAGTTGCAAAAATCGTATTGTAGAAATGAGTTCTCCTATCACTAATGATTGCCCTTGAAGTGTCAAACCTAGAACAAATCCTCTCTTTCAAAAATCTCAGCACAACATTAGCATCATTAATCTTAGTGGCCATGGCTTCAATCCACTTGGACACATAATCCACAACAAGCAAAATATATAGGTTATCATTGGATGGTAGGAATGGACCCATGAAATCAATGCCTCATATATCGAAAGGTTCAATGACAAGGTTACCTGTAAGTGGTATCTCATCCCTCTTCCCAATGTTTCCTATTCTCTGGCATCTTTCATACATAGCACAAAAAGTGTGAGCATCCTTAAAAATTATTGGCTAATAAAATCTAGATTGAAAGACTTTGAGAGCAGTTTTCTTCCCTCCAAAATGCCCTCCACAAATAAATGTGTGGCAATGTCTCAAAATACTTTGCTACTCATCTTCTGGAATGCAATGCCTAATGATTTGGTTTGGGCATATTTTCAACAAGACTGGGTCATCCCAAAAATAATGCCTTGCCATTGACAGAAACTTTCTTCTTCACTATGAATTCAACAGAGGATTATAAATTCCTTTAACCTAGTAATTTATAATATCAACGTACCAAGGTTTACTCCCTCTCACAGAATATAATTGCTCATCAGGAAAGATCTAATTGATAAAAATGTTTTCCTTTCCTCTTTCTTGCTCGAAGTCAGTTGCTTCCACCAGTTTGGATAGAAGATCTGCTACCACATTCTCATAGCCTTTCTTGTCCTTGAGTGTCAGATCGAACTCTTACAATGATAAAATCCACCTAATCAAGTTGGGTTTGGTATCTTTTGTTTGTTAGCAAATATCTTAGTGCAACATGATTGAAATAAACAATTACCTTTGAACCAATTAAGTAAGGACAAAATTTTTCTAAAGCAAACACACTAGCAAGCAATTCTTTTTTAGTGGTATAATAGTTCAATTATGCTTCATTTAGAGTCCTACTTGAATAATGAATAATATGAGGTAACTTATCTACACTTTGTCCTAAGATAGCACCAACGACAAAGTCTAATGCATCACACATGAGTTCAAATGGAAGAGACCAATCAGGAACTATTAGAAAAGGAGCTGATGTCAATTTTTCTTTCAAAGTATTGAAGGCTACAAGGTGCTCATCATCAAAATAGAAAGTTACATCCTTAGCCAGCAGGTTAAATAGTGGCTTAAAAATTTTTGAGAAATCTTTAATTAACCTTTGGTAATAACCTGCATGACCAAGAAAGCTTCTAACTCCTTTGATTAAAATTAGTGGTGACAACTTTGCAATCAATCCAATTTTTATCTTATCTACCTCAATGCCTTTACTTGAAATAATCTGCCCAAGCATAATTCCCTGCTATACTAAAAAGTGACATTTTCCCAACTTAGTGTCAAATTCATTTCCATACATCTTTTAAGCACCAAACTTAAGTTATGAAGGCAATCATCAAATGAGTCTCCAAAAATAGAAAAATCATCCATAAGCACCTCAATAAACTTTTCAATCATGTCAAAAAAGATGGACATCATACACTTTGAAAAGTAGCAGGGGCATTGCTCAAACCAAACAGCATCCTTCGGCATGCAAAATTTCTGAATGGGTAGGTAAAAGTTTTTTTCTCCTAATCTTCTAGGGCAATTGGAACTTTATTATAACCTAAAAAATCATCTAGAAAATAGTAGTAAGCATGACCTGCTAACCTTTCAAGCATCTGATCAATAAAAGGAAGGGGAAAGTGATCCTTTCTTGTGGTTGCATTGAGTTTCCTTTAATCAATGCACATTTGCCACCTTGTAGTCATTCGCATTAGCACCAATTCATCCTTGTCATTTTTACAACAGAAAACTAGACTTATTTGGCACCACATGCACTAGACTTACCCATTTATTGTCAGAGATCAGATAGATAATAGTTGCATACAAAAATTTGATCACGTCTACTCTTACAGCTTCCTTCATATGTGGGATAAGTCTCCTCTAAGCTTCTCTAGAAGTCTTTGCATCATCTTCTAGTAAAATTTTGTGCATGCACACTATGGAGCTAATTCCCTTGATGTTGGCTAAGGTCCCCCCTATTACCCCTTTGTGCTCTTTTAACACATTCATCAACTTAATTTCTTCATCAACAAATAAGTCAAAAGCAATATTCAGTGGAAAAGTATTATTTTCACCAAGAAAAACATACTTTAAGTTTTGAGGTAATTGCTTCAATTCTAGTTAGGGTGATGTGACAGATGGTTGTTCCACTTCTGGGTTCACATGTGACAATCCTTCGTAAAAAATTTCTCTTTCTTTGACTTTCTCTACTTTAACAAATTTAGCTTTCAAATTCATCATCTCTTCACTCTCCTCCTGTCCATCTACAATGAGCACCAATTCTAGCTTATCAATTGTCTCTTCTTATACAAAAGTTGATAAAATAAGTGAGTCCAATTCATCAACTAGAAAACATCCACTGGGATCTATAGGTAGTGATAAAGAATTATAAACAAAAAATTCCGCAGTTTAATCTAAGATAGTCATCTTCAACTTCCAATTTTGCACATCTATGATTGTCTTAGTGGTTGCAATGAAAGGGCATCTTAGAAGACTGAGTACTTCTCTTTCTGGTTTCATTTGTCTTTCCATGTTACGCATGACAAAATCTGTAAGAATAATCAGTGTATCAATCTATACAAGAATGTCCTCTACAATACCTCTAGGGTATTTAACTGATCTATCTGCAAGTTATAGAGGCATTATAGTGTGTTTCAGTTCTTCCAATCCAAGTTGC
>JAYJMB010071896.1:0-23856 GCA_036873735.1 Pouteria campechiana | reverse complement strand
TTAGGCTAGATACTCTCCATGGGATCAACCCTTACTCATACTACAACTGGTAATTTAATTGGAGTATAGATTCTAAATTTGGTTGCATACAATAGTACATCAATAGTAATTGTTGGTACCTAACTAATGATAGCTCAAGAGGGAGGGTGAATTGAACCTTTAAAATTTTGGCTAAGTTCAAAAGGTAGTACTGAAATAAATAGAAAAGATCACAAAAAGCACTAAGACAATAGTTTTTATAGTGATTTGATGCCTACTCGACTTCTTTGAGATATCCTTTCTTGCTATGCTTAGGTTCTACTAACACTTGTTAGTTTTCAAGCTTACCAAGGAACTTATACAAGTTGGTTTTCAAAGCTCACCAACAACTTATATAAACTTTAGCAAGTTTTCCTATTTGTTGTTCACTATAAAATGCAAGCCCCTTGCTTACAAATGAGAAAACAATAAATAAACATGTACAAAAATGAATGCCTCTTGATAGGCAGAGTATACAAGGTATAGTGATAAAAATATAATAAATACAGTAGTAAAGAGCAATAAAGATTAGACTCATAGTGCTGTTGAATGATTTACTTTGAATGCTTGTTGGAATGTAGCGCAATGGAGCTGATCTCGTGGAGTTAAATCTGAGAGCTTTAGTAAATGGTTGAGTGAATTCTTGTTCAACTTTTAACTCTTTCTCAGAAGGTTTCCCAGATGTTTGAATCTTCCTTTTATAAGTTATGGAAGACACCTTAGCTATAATGATCATTTTTGGTAGTTTTTTGACCATTTCAAAAGGGAGATTTAAAGCTTCGTTGTGATTTTCTTCTTCTATCTAGCTACATAACTTCTTTGATAAGTATTTGGAACTTTTGATGTTCATCTACCTATCAGTTATCATTGTGCACTAAATGCATAACTTCTGAGGTTCTTCTATTGAACTTCTGAGCTAGTGGCAACAATAGAATTTTGCATGGTCAGAAGAATCTAGTATTTGACACTTTCATTAGTCTTGTTTTTGCTTCTGAGAAACTTCTAAAGTGTTTCTAAATGATTGAATTTGGATTTTTGAGTATGCCACTAAGAGATTCTAAGTTGCTTCTAAAGAACTTTTAAAATTTTTCTGAAGTTTGAATTTTGCCTCTGATGTGCTTCTTAAATCTTGGCTTTTTGAAGAAGCCTCTAAAGAGCTTCTGTATTACTTCTGAGAATCTTTTGACCATAAAACTTCTTCTTCCATTTTCATTCTATATTAGTGTCATCAATCTTTTGTTACAACTATGAGACTTCGAAGCATTTCTTAAGTTTCAATTCTGATGAATTTTTTATTATAAATACTCCATTCTATATTGCTTTTGAGTTGTTTTTGAATTCATGAGCTTCCTCTAAATTATTTTTGAAGTTCTTTTTGATGACCTTTTGATTGCAGAAATTAAATTCTGTATTGCTTTTGTATTGATTCTGATTTACCTTTTAGCATACTCAAAAGTTCTTACTAATGAACTTCTTAGTGCAAAAACATCATTCTATATTATTTCTGTATTCCTTCTGATTTACTATTAAGCATATTTAGAAGTTCTTACTGATGAACTTCTGATTGCAAAAACATCATTCTTCTTGGAGGGTTTCTGAACTACCTTTGAAGTACAAGACTGCCTTAGAGTTAATTTTGAGGATTGCACTTTATCTCTAAAAAGATTCTAACTTCTCTCTGAAGTGGTTCATAAGTAGCTTTGAATACTTCTGAACTTCATGCCTTGTCTCCCTAGGAATTCTAATTCATCTCTGAAATACTTCTAAGTATTTTTGAATTACTTCTGAGATTCATGCCTTGTCTTTGAAAAACTTCTAATCATTTCTGAATTGCTTCTGAGCTTCACGCTTTGTCTTTGAAATACTTCTTGTTAGGATTATTGTATGATTTTGATGACAACAAACTTGTCTTAAGACTTGATTTATGCTAATGATGCTTCTAGTATAGAAATCTTGAAATGAAGAAAGATATGCTTGAAATATGTGTGCTCGATTGGAATATCACTTATGAAAGCATATACATCTTAATATAAGTCTAAAAAGAAAATCATATTGATCCATATTATTTTCAACCTTATTTATGATGCCTTGGATCATATGTTAAAAGTGCCTTAAAGAGATATCTTCTTGAATGAAAAAGAAATTATGATTAAATGAACTTATATATATATATAATTATGATTACATATCCATGCTTTAAAACTTATAGAAATTACATGTGGATAATTATATTATGATGGAAAATATGATGAAAAATGGTAAGCTAACAATGTGAAAAAAGTGCAAAAATTTTCAAGTGCAGGTTCACTGCTACATTAATTTTAATACAGTACTGCAGCAGTGACAGACAAAGTAGATTGTCTAAGATGAAGTGGAAGACAAAATGAAAGATGAAGTGAAAGACAAAGTGAAAGATAAAGTGAAAAATGAAGACAAAGTTTGTCTAAGACAAAGTGGAAGACAAACTTAAAGATGAAGTTAAAGATGAAGTTTGAAGTAATAGATGAAGTGGAAAATGAAGACACAGTTTGTCTAAGACAAGGTGGAAGATGAAGTTCGAAGCAATAGATGAATTTTGAAGCAACAGACAAAGTTTGAAGCATCAGATGAAGTAGCAGGCGAATTGCTATAGTAATTTGCTATAGTAATCGGTAGACAAAGTAGAAGCAAAAGACGAAGTGCTACGGTGATTTACTATGGTAATCTACTACTGTAACTCTGCTATAGTGTAAAAGATGAAGTTTCATCAGCAGACGAAGTAATAGACAAAGCGGCGTGATGCTACAGTAACACTGCTATAGCAAATCTGCTATACTAACCAACAGACAAATATTCATCTGCTACTTACTCCAGATGAAGTGGAGCTACAGTGAATTGCTACAGTAATTGTGCTACAGTAATGACGCTACATTAAAAGTTGCTATTTTCAAAGGTGTCAGAGATTTAATGCCATGCAAAAAGCTTTCCACTTTGGAGCAATCATCTCCTTTTATGTCAAGAATGAGGTTGCAAACTTTCCAAGAGATTAAGAGCCAAACAGAAGATAATATAATGGAAGAAAAGCTCAAAAGTTCTTCTACATTAATGCTGCTCATCTAACTTTGTTCTTTGCATTCAAAGGAACTCATCTTCTCTAATGGTTAGATTTTTGAGAAGAGCTATTTAAGGAGATATGTTGGGACATTTCAAAAGAGGAGAAGGAGTTGAAGAAGAAAAAGGAATTGAGCTTAACGCCTTCCAGAAATCTTTGTATCCCTAGGCCAAGAGCTTTAAGCTTCAAATATCATTCAAGAGCTTTATTTTGTTTATCTATTCAAGGCATACTTCTTCAATTTATCCGAGGGAGATCTTATGTGCTATAAGGAGTTACTCAAGATCAAGTTCTCCCAAAGGATTATCAAGGAACTTGAAGGTTCTTAATGACAAAAGGCGAATCAATCAATAAGAAACCCATTCAAGTCTCCCAAGTGTTTTCACTCAAAGTCATACAAAGATCAGAGAGCTTCAACAACACATCACCATCACATTAAGGGATTTTGAAATCACTGTAATATGCTTATTGTTTTATCATTTGTATTTTTGCTTAAACTATGTGTTCTTATCAGCCTAGTTAGAGGTATATTCATGTACACAAAATACCTGCAAAGGTAAAGTTTCTGGTTAGCTCATAAAACCAGAGTTATGCCCCCTAGAGCTGGAATCTAGAAGAGTGTCGGAGACACTAGTTTACGCCCCCTACGATTAAGCTCATTTGAAATGTCGTCATTCACCACCTTTGAATCGTCCCACCTCTTCTCTTTAAATAGCTTCTTCATAATTTTGACATTAGGAGTAGCAATGAATAAAGAAGACCATTGAGATTTCTACCATTGGAGTTCATGCCTTCTGATTTGTCTCAAGCTACTGCATCATTGTTCTTTTATAGAGAGGAAGATAAGCTGTTGTTGAAATGTCTTTTCTCATTTTGACTTGACACAGTTAGAAAACTTGCAGCACCGCTTGTTGCCGAAATGGTAACTGAAATGAGTCTTTACAATGAAAGCACAAGTGCAAATGTCATTTATATGCTAGTCACATAAATCAATTTTCCTTAAACAAGTCACTATCTCTCTCTATCTGCATTTGTCTACCATAATTTTTAGATGAATTCTCCCATGATATTTATCTATCAGTCGATCATTCATGAGTGTGATTTATCTATTGTAAAGAACAGATGAACTCTGGCATAATAGATGAAGTCGAACTGATCAACAGACAAACTCTGCTTTGTCTGTTCAAACAGACAAAGTATGATGTTCTTCTTTTTTTCCACATTCATCTATTGTAAGTGATAGACGAACTCTACTTTACTTTGTCTTGGATGAATTAGGCTCTACACTCCATCTATAGGTTTGTTTGTAGTAAGTTGTAGATGAATTTACCTGTGCATTGAAGTTCACTTGTCCAAGCAGCTACTTTGTCTGTGCAGCTTCATCTTTCCTCACTATGCAACTTCCACTTCGTCTTCTACTTTATCTCTTGTAATGGATGAATTTGATCCTGTAGATGAAGTTGAATTCCTTTTGCATATTTTAAGTAATGATGGAGTTCATCTCTACAACTTCCTTCTTACTTCATTCTTGATTTGTATGTCTTTTCTCAAATGAAGTTGCTTCTACTTTGTCTTAATCTTGCCTATTTTGTCCTCGAGCAAATTCTTTCTTCTTGTTTGCTGGTCAAACAAAGTCTCTTGTAGCATGAAGAATCTCCTTGAATATATTTGAAGAAGTAGGCCTTGAATGAATAGGAAGATGAAGCTCTTGAATGATATTTGAAGGTTTTGACTTAATCCTTTTTCTTCTTTAACTCCTTATGTTATCTTAGACAAACTTTGGTCAATGGATAGTTCATAGTTTGAGCTCTCTGACCATGGCTTCATCTTTAACTTTTTATGTCATTGCATTTGTCTATGGAGCTTTCTCTCTAAGTTTAATAGACAAAGCAAGCTCCTTGTAGCTCATCTTTGAAGCCTTGTTTTTTTCTTCTTCTTCTTCCATGATGTTCAGGAATTTAATCCCTTTGGAATGTAATAGATAGTTGCGATAGTTTATTGCAGACGATTGTGATCCTACACTTAGAAGTGCACTTCCTGCATTGTTAGCTTTGAATATATATCATTTTAACAAAACATATTTATCCTTGTAATTTGCACATGTAGTGGAGCAAGGATAACATTCATTTTCATTCAAGCACTTAGTATGATATCTCAGTAAAGTGTAGTGCTAAATATGATTTAACAAATTCAGGAATTAAAGAATACTTTAATACTTAAATTCACATGTTTTGTATCTTTAATTGATATAATTTCATTAGTTTTGATTATATATTGCACTTAATGGAGTTAGTTTCTATTTCAGGTGCCAAAACTATTGAAATTGATAAAAGGCGTCACTTTAATGTCATTTTTACTATATATTGAGACTGATTCAAAAAAAGTGTAGCATCAAGAACCATGAGATTTTGATATCATATGACAATGTTATGGCTAAAATAGTGGATATTGGTCTTGCATATTTTGGACAACATCTAAATGTTGTGGCATTAAATTTAAATGTGGCAACACTTGAATGGATTCTTCAAGTGGTGATTGACAAACAGCAAATGAATGTTGCGACATTCAAATTTAATATCGTAGCATCTGAAAGTGCAAGAAGGGGCTATTTTTGGAAATTTGATGTGTTGTGCATAAATTTATTTTTATGCAAGATGAGTTTAACCCTAATTAGTGGGGTTATAAATAGAGGCTTAAAATGTTCATGAAGAAGAGCTTGGGAGCAAGCGAGATCATTAGAGAAAGCTGTTGCAACTTGAATATTTTATTTTCTTTCTACTTAGTTCATCATTGTTTTTGAATCAACATTCAAACTTAGATTATGATAATGTTTTTAATTACTCAATTTGTTTTTATTTAAATAAGATGTTCTAATCCTATCAATGAATCTTGTATAGATGTTTGATTTTTGAGTTTAATTATCTTCATTTTTATTGTTTCTTCTTTCTTATTATTTCTTCCTTTCTATGCTTAATGCTTGTATGTGATTGGCCTTCATATGCATGAACTAAGATTTCTAATTCATACTTGAGAAAGATGAATTGGGAATAAGCTCTTGAATTGAAGAATATATGATGCAATGAAAACTAGACAACCATTATACACATGCAATCTGTGTGAGTATGACCTTGTGAGGGCTTATATTACACTTAGATACCTAGGCTTAATGGGTTTATCATTGTGGATTTGCATAGAGACATAGTAGATCACTTCAATAAGCATGCCTACCATAACACTTGAGATAGGGTAGTAAATACTTTAGTGCATCCAATTGACAATGAGAGGAATGATAATTTACTCAATGCAATTCATCAATATAAGTAGATTTGCTAGGTGAAGTTGCTAGGTGAAGTTGAATCCCTAGATACTTCATCCATTGATTTTTCTTCCTTTACTCTTGTGATCTGTTAGCACCATTATTCTGTTTAGATTTACTTTTTATGACAATAGCTATAATTCACTCAATCAAATAATATTGATTTGATATAAGTCTCGTGGGAATGATACTCAATGCACCTCATCTATATTACTTGTAATTGTGTGTACTGCAAAGAGAACCAATAGCAAAAGATCGAATTTATGTAAGCTTTCAAGTTTGGATTCTAAATCTAGGAGAAGTGTCAAGGAACTTTACAAAGTGACAGAATGGACATAATCCAGACGAAAGGATTTCTAAGAAAAGAAATTATCTTTACATTACACAAAGATAATAGCTACAATCCTCCATGCTTTCTAAGCAAGAGAAGATTCATCATTAGTCAAAATGACTAAATATGATGAAATCTCTAAAAATGTGTTAGATATGATGCCAAAGTAGTCCCTTTCTAATCTGCCAAAATTGGGGAAACATATGCAGATGAGATCGACATGTTCATTGAACGTATTCAACATCATACAAGTTATTCTCGAGAAGTCCAATTACAATGGTCTCACATATCCTATATAGTGGATCAAAATCCACTAGTAACTATTGATGCACTCATCAACATAGGGACAGCTAACCCTGACTAAAGCTGACTTCTAAAGACCATAAGTAGGAATCTTTCACTTTACAAGTGTCATACTTTTATGTTGTCAACACTCTTTTAGATAATATCTTCATAGAATCTTATCTTTTCCCTTTTTAGGACCTATCATAGTGTTTCAAAATTGTACAATGGGATAACAGCCTACCGACACCCATCCGTTCTTTTTATCCTTTTATGTTGTAAAAGTTATGATGTAGGAACGGTTATGTAGCCTTTCCTTGTATACTTTCTTATCTATAAATAGATATCACTCCTACTTCCCTCAAGAAGTAAGAAAGCAGTTTGAGAAACATTCTCATCTTCTTATGTGTTTCTAGCCTCTAATCCCAACTTGATTTGCAGCAAGGTTGGTGGTCGCAAGCAAATTGCATTAGGTTTGTTAAAATTTCTATGTTGCTTATGTTTTCTTTTGAGTATAATACATGCCCAGACCAACTTTAAAAAAATTATATTCAAAAAAGAAAAGGCTAAAAGCAATAGAACAATATTTAACTTAGTATACAGATAATTTTGGTTATACTGGAGAGTTATTGGCAAGAAATATCTATGATATAGTTGTTCAATTGAGAAGAGTTGTCAAACAATTAAATCATAGGATAAAATAAGAAGAAGAAAAAGAAATTCAGGAGGCAATAAAGAAAGAAAGAGAAATAGAAAAACAAATCCATTTAGATAGAAAATGTCGGGAGGCCCATGAAAAAAGATTGAAAAGGGCTGAACTTACTAGTAAATATCAGGATTCATCTAATGATGAAGATAGATATAGTTCTTATTTTTTTCTCTTAAGTATCAAAATTTCTTTTAAGAAAGCATTTGGAACCACTGTCTAAATCTTTTTTCATGTCTCATCTATGGCACCTGAATAGGTATCAGAGCCTAGTTTTCATAAACATGGCTGAACTTGAGAAAGATGAAGGATCTAACAGAACTATTAGTCATGAAATTTGTAATAGGATAAGATCCTTGGTTGATCGATGTTGGATGACTTAACCATTGAGTGAAATCAAATGCCCTTGGTTTATACAAGGAATGGTTTGGATCATACCATGAGTTAAGGCAAATAATCAACCATCTAGTGTGTTGTTTAATGGGGTACACTTAATTGGTATTTTTTATGGACCATCCAAACAATCTTGGTTGGACCATTCAAATTAAAAATGTAATTAATTTTCCCAAAATACCTTGCTTAAATTTAGTGGTATGATAGAGCCAAAGCCCCACCATGACACTTAGGGAGTGCTCCATCATGCTAAGGAGTGCTTCACCACACCATCAGGCTCTACCTTGCCAGGGAGTGCTCCATCATGCTAGGATGCCCCACCATGCCAAGGAGGTGCTCTACCATACCAAAATGCCCCACCATGCCAAGGAGGCACTCTATTATGCCAGGATGCCCCACAAGGCCAAGGAGGTGCTCCACCATGCCAAGGAGGTGCTCCACTATGCTAGGATGCCCCACCATGCTAAGGAGTGCTCCACCATGCCAAGGAGTGTTCCACCATGCCAGGATGCCCCACCATGCCAAGGAGGTGCTTCACCATGCTAGGACGCCCCCACCATTCTAAGAAGGTGCTATACAATGCTAGGATGCCCCACCATGCCAAAAGAAGTGCTTCACCATGCCAAGAAGTGCTCTACTACAGCACTAAGGCTCCACCATGCCAAGAGGTGCTCTACCGCTCCACCAAGGCTCTACCATGCCAAGAGGTGCTCTACCATGCCACCAAGGCTCCATTATGCTAAGAAGTACTCTAACATGCCAGGCTCCACCACGCCACTAGGGCTCCGCCACACCACCAAGGGAGCTCCACTGCGCCAATAGTGTTCCACCATGCTAGGCTCCACCACGCCACCAAGGAGCCTTCATTATGCTACCAGTGCTCCGCCACATCAGGCTCCACTACGCCAAGAGTTGCTGATGGCTATAAAGGCTCAATTTTTGAGGTGTTAAAGAGATATCTTCTTCTTTTAGAGGGCATCTTCTTCTTTGAGGCCAAATTCTGTTGGGGCATTCTTCTTCTTTAGGAAAGACTCTACTCGGGTGTTTTCTTCTTCTTTTGAGACAGACTTCCTTCTTCTTTCTCTTTGAGGCTTCTTCTCCTTCTATAACAGTGAAGGAACTTAGAGCTCATCTTCTTAATCTTTTTTTTAAGCTAATGCCTCACTATTTTAAGACAGTCACCATGGCCATCTAATTAAGCCTTGGAAAAACTCTGCCATGGTGCACAACAATTTCTTCCACTTGTGATATGGTGAGTTTGTTACTCTAAGGAAGGCAATCATTAGAGCTTTATGAGAGCTGGAATGAGAAGTATAGAACCATCATAAAATCCATCTCTTTTTGTTTCATGATTCTACAAACATTAATAAAAACAAGAAAAATGAACTCCGTTGATGGGTTTTATGACAAACATTGAACAAGAGGAGCTTTCATTAATGGTGGACTTTTAACTTGAATAAAAATGGAGAAGATAATCAGTTTTGGTGAGACAAAATAGTCTATACAAAGGAACACATTGGTGAGTTGAAACCCAAGTAGGCCTCATGTTGAAGCAGGGACCACGGATCATGGAGATGATGGCATTTTACATTGTCCAAATAAAAACTCAGGGATAACTATTATTAGTAATCGTGATTAGGTTTAATCTCAGCTAATTAAATCAATCCACACTGTCCAAGTTGTTAAACCCTTCCAATCCATACAAATTCATTACTTGTTACCTGGATTTATGATCTCTCACAAGTTAAAAAGTAGAGATCGCCCGCTTTTGATTATTCATGGGATATTGGAAAATACTACATATCCAATCATTCAATAAGCTAAGTTTAGGACCGAGTCACTGAGTCATAACTCATCGAGTCAAACCTTAGCAAATACCACTCATCCAATTACTCAATAGCCTAAGTCTAGGACCAACTCACTGAATCATGGCCCATCGAGTCAAACCAGAGCAAAACCACTTCAAATAAGCTAAACTCAGTTAAATTGGTTACACTCTTCTTAAGGTTCTTATGAGCAATTGAGAGTGCTAACCTAAACCCAGTCAACCTGTCCCACTATTCCTAAGCTTCTTATGGGCAATTAAGAGAGCTAAGCTAACCCAGTTAACCTGGTCTTACTCTTCCTAAGCTTCTCATGGGTAATTGAGAGAGCTGAGCCAAACTAGTCTAACTGACCCACAATTCCTAAGCTTCTTATGGGCAATGTGAGAAAGCTGATCTAAACCTAGTTTATCTATTTTCTTTTTAATCTCTTTCAGGTCTAAACATAATAAAAATCACTCGGTCCTAAGTCCTTCCGGGATATGCCAATTAGGTCATAAACCACCTATTGTCTCTATGGTTTCTTATAGTTAAAATAATAAAAATACCCAATCTTGATTCCATCTGGGACAAACCAATTGGATCAAAATGCTCATTGTTTAGGTTAACCCAGAGTCTGGTCTAGAGTCATGTCATCCTCCTTGCCCATTGGCTTGAGGCGATGCACTAAATTTTAAGTCATTGCAATGTGCTCGGCGATCCCAAAGACAACACATATTTATTTGAGAGATAGTGTGTATAATTTTTGGGTCTCTAAAATGTATTATACTTTTTCTTTTAATCAAGGTTTTTCTCCCATTATGGAGATGTAATTAGGACTACTTATGCTTTTGGATGTAAATATGTAATTTTCTGATGTATATATGATGAGTGAATTTTATTCACTTATATTGCTATTTATCCTTGAGAATTTATGAGTTTTTCATTTGATTTTGTGGCCTTTTTGTAGGTGCTTTGATTAAATAAAGAATAGTCCAAATGAAGCATAAAAAAAGATCCAACTCAAGGATGAAGAAAGAGTGCAAACGAGCAAGAATCAAGTCAGAAAAATCTAGGGCCATGGCACCAGTGTTCGTTTCAGACAAAATGGTATCTAGCAAATTTTGGGCTGCAGCGTTGGTGCTATCTGGATTTTTTGCAGATTTTTTGCTAGCCTTGTTTCCTGCTTTTTAAGGCAATGACAGAGGGCTTTTTAGGAAGTCTTTCTACATTCATTCTAGGATTTTTATAGAGGGTTTTGAGGGGTGGAGCTTTGGTTTTTCTTGTGGAGAAAAATGGAGATTTTAAGTAAGCAAGAGGAAGAAGAGAGGATGTTCCATATTGTGATGATCCTGCTTAAGGGAGTTATTTTGATTTCATTTATCAACCAAATCCCTCTTTCTAGAGTGAAGATGTAACCCTATTTGAAACTCTTTGTTATGTGGATTGTTGGGTATTAATGATTATATGATCTTGTTTCATTCATTATGTTGTTTGCAATGATTTGATTTATTTTATTGCTTGATCACCAATATTATGAGTTAGATTGATTATCTAATCATGGTTAAGGTGGACACTATATGCTAAACCATGAGCTCCCTTGAATGAAAAGGATGGATGGTTAAGAGACACACCATATGCTAAATCATCTCATTTTGGTTCATTATGTTCTTGAGCTCAATGGGTTTTCACTTCAATTATGCTATACACCATAAGTAATTAGAATGAGTGAAAACACTTGATTTAAACATGCACACCTAACAAGAATGATCATATGTTTGAAAGAATGAACCCAAGTGAAGCATTGAATCCAACATTCCACTAAGAAAGGGGTATCATTTAGTTATGAAATTAGATCCCTAGACCCTTGCAATTTGTTAGTCTCCCTACATTATTATTAGTCATTGATTTTTACCATTCCATTCAATTTCTGCAATTCCATCTAATATTACACCATATTCATTTAGTTCTAAATACATTGTTTTTAAGGATAATGTAGTTCAGTAATTAAAACTAGTTAAATCAGTTTGGTCATTCTCTATGAGATCGACCCTTGCATTGCACACTATACTGCTATACATCCGTGCACTAAGAGAAAAGTGTTCTTTGAAGAGTGGAGTAGAGTGTTTACTTGAACCGCTATAAAAATTCCCATGTCTTATTTTATTTGTGCATTAATTGAGTGACTAGATTTATTACTAGAGGAATGATTAATCTTAAAGGGGTTTAGCAAAATTTTAAGTACCCAATTCACCCCTCCACTCTTGGGTATTTGCCTAAGCTTAGGGACCAATAAGTGGTATCAGAGCAGACTACATAAAATACTTATAGTATTACAATTGCAAACCCATCATCCTCTTCATAGATATTTGTTGAGGGGCAATCGTCTACCCGACCACCCCTATTTGATGGAACCAAATTCGCTTATTAGAAGTTGTGGATGAAGAAATTCATTATAGCCAATGATACAAAATCTTGGAAGGCCATTGAAATAGGAATCACTCTTTCTAACGCTGAAATAGGTACATGGACTAAAGAGGAGGCCACCTCAATCCAAAATAATGCAATGGCTATTAACTCTTTGTTCTTTTGACTATCTCCACCTGAGTTTGATAGAATATTCTCTTTCACTATTGCAAAAGGTATTTAGGATAACGTAGTGCCTATATATGAAGGATCCTCATAGGTTAAAGGAACTAGAAGGAATATGTTGATAGGAGAACCAGAAAACTTTAAGATGAAAGAAGGGGTCAGCATATTAGAAATGTATGCTTATTTTTCAAAAATTACTAATGCTTCAAAAGCTTTGGAAAAAGAAGTTACAAATTTTGCATAGGTAATGAATATACTAAGGGCACTACCAAAATCCGGGAACTAAAAGATCATAGCGATAGATGAAGCAAAGGATCTAAATTTCAAGGCAATTTTGATTCAATGCCCTCATCATAGATATCCACTTGAATTGCTTAACTAGTTTTTCTATGATGGACTGACACAATAATGCCAATGCTATAGGTGGAGCCATGGGAGAAAAGACTCTAGAGGAAACATATGAGCTATATGAAATGTTGGGAGCAAATTCTCAGCAAAAGAGTGCAAGAAGTAGATCTAGAGGATTTATGAAGTGAACTCTAACTCTGATCTATCTATGCAGATGTCGGAGATGGCTAAGCAAATGAAGGCAATGTGCTCCATTATGGTGAACTTGAAACAACCACAACTAGCCCTAGCAGAGGTTTGTTCTTTCTGTGGTAATTCAAGACACTCACATAATGTTTGCCCTTCAAATGAATATATTTGCAGGTGATGCTGAGCAGACTAATGCAATGAATTTCTACAATCAACAACCTCGGAATGACCCTTATTCAAACTCTTACAATCCTAGTTGGAGAAATCATCCAAACTTCTCTTGGAACAATGATAGAAATGAAAATCAAGCGAGAACTTCTTTTCAACTGCAACTGAAGAAGCTTATGCTTGAAGAAACCATGTAGAGCTTCATTCAAGCAACACTAACCTAGTTCCAAAATAATGCAATAAAATTCCAAAACATTGATCCAAATTTCATAACATGGAGGCATCCATGAAAAAGATGGAGACACAGTTGGGACAAATTATAGAAGCTATACAAAGCCACACACCTGGGAATTGCCTAGCCAGCTAGAATAAGCAAAAGCAATCACGACATTGAGGAGTGGAAAGGTAATTGATAATAAAGTTGGAGAAAAAACTAGTAATTCAATAATTTCTACATGATTAGAGAAAGGGAAGAAAAAGGTAAAAGAGGAAGTGCATTCAAGGAAGGCAGTGTTTCTAGTAGTTTACCCCCCAGTCAATTACCAAGCACCTTCACCTTATGATCCTCCAATTTCTTTTCCAAGAAGCTTGAAGCAGAGCAAGTTTGACAAGTTATTTTTTGACATTTATGATATCCTTTCCAAGGTTAATGTTAATTTTTCTTTGCTTAATATGATCAAAAACATGCCTGCTTATGCTAAATTTTTGAAGGAAAGAAACCCAAGGAAGCGTAAGTGTAACAACCCAGGCTCTAGTCGAAGTATTATCCGCTTTGGCTCCTAGAGCATCCTTACAAGGAACCTCCCCATTGAGCCGCACGGTTTATCCCATAAAAGGCGCCTCCCCAGTAACATCAGAGTACTCAACGGAAGGTATTATCCTCTTTGGCCCTAGGGCATCCTTACTAGGAACCTCCCCATCGACCTCAAGGTTTTGTCCTCAAACAGGGTGCACAACATTGTCAAGGTGCCTCGACCAATTACCACGAGCCCCCACATATAAGCCAGGACTTCCCCTCTCACCTGGGCAATGTGGGATCTCACATCCACCCCTCCTCAAGGTTGCCATGTCCTCATGGCACACACCCCCAAAGACTATTGAGGGTCGGCTCTAATACCAACTATAACAACCCGGGCTCTAGTCGAGGTATTGTCCGCTTTGGCCCCTAGGGCATCCTTACAAGGAACCTCCCCATTAAGCCGCACGATTTTATCCCATAAAAGGCGCCTCCCCAGTAATATTAGAGTACGCAGCATAAGGTATTGTTCTCTTTGGCCCTAGGGTAGGTTTTGTCCTTGAACAGGGCACACACCACTGTCAAGGCGCCTCGACCAATCACCACAAGCCCCCACATATAAGCCAGGACTTCCCCTCTCACCCGGGCAATGTGGGATCTCACAATAAGTATGAGCCATATGAGAAAGTTCTACTTTTAGAGGAAGCCGGTGTAGTCTTGCAAACAAACCTTCCCCCAAAACTTAAGGATTCAGGTAGTTTCAATATCTCAATTACTGTTGGAGGGACAAACAAGGTAAAGGCAATGCTAGACTTAGGTGCAAGCATTAATTTAATGCCTTATTCTGCGTATTCACAACTTGGATTGAGATAATTAAAACCTACTACAATGTCTCTACAAATTGTAGACAGATCAATTAAATTTCTTAGAGGCATTATAGAGGACATTCTTGTGCAGATTGATAAGATTATTATTCTTGTAGATTTTATTATGCTTGACATGGGGAGGCAAATGATTCTTGAGAGAGAAGGGCCTATTCTTCTGGGATGCCCATTAATGGCAACAAACAAGACAATCATTCATGTGCAGAATGGAAAGTTGAAAATGACTGTCTTGGATGAAACTGTGAAATTTTTTATTTATAATTCTTTATCATTACCTTCAGATCCTAGTGGATGTTTTCGAGTTCATGAATTGGACTTACTTGTATTGTCTACTTTTGTGCAGGAGGAGACAAGTGATAAACAAGAATTGGTGCTCACTGTAGATGGATTGCAGGAAGATGAAGAAATGATGAATTTGAAAGCAGAACTTGATAGAGTAGAGCAAGTCAGAGAAGGGGAAGTTTCCAATGAAGGGTTGTTACATGTAAACCCAGAAGTGGAACAATCAACTTCTACATCAAGTCAACTGGAATTAAAGCAAGTACCTCGAAGTTAAAGTATGTATTTCTTGGTGAAAACAATACTCTTCCAGTGATAATTGCTATTGACTTGTCTGTTGATGACGAATGTAAGTTGATGAATGTATTGAGAGAGCACAAAGGAGCTATAAGTTAAACCTTAGTAGACATCAAAGGAATTCTCCACTGTGTGCATGCATAAAATCTTGTTGGAAGACAATGCAAAGACTTCCAGAGAAGCTTAGAGGAGACTTAACTTGCACATGAAGGAAGCTGTTAGAGCTGAGGTGATTAAATAGTTGGATGTAGGTATTAGCTACCTAATCTCTGAAAGTAAATGGGTAAGTTCAGTACATGTGGTGTCAAAGAAATCTGGTCTTTCTATTGTTAAAAATGATAATGATGAATTAGTGTCAATGAGAATGACTACAGGGTGGCGGATGTGAATTGATTACAGAAAACTCAATGCAGCCACAAGAAATGATCACTTCAAATGCTTGAAAGATTGGCTTGTCATGCTTACTACTTTTTTTTGGATGGCTTTTTAGGTTATAATCAATTTCCCATTGCCCCAGAAGATCAGGAGAAGACCACTTTCACCTACCCAATTTGCATATCAGAGGATTCCTTTTGGTTTGTGAAATGCCCTTGCAACTTTTCAAAGGTGTATGATGTCTATCTTTTTTGACATGATTGAAAAGTTTATTGAGGTGTTCATAGATGACTTTTCTCTTTTTGGAGATTCATTTGATGATTGCCTTAATAACTTAAGATTAGTGCTTAGAAGGTGTATTGAGAAGAATTTGACACTAAGTTGTGAAAAGTGTCATTTCTTAGTTAAGTAGGAAATTATGCTGGGACATATTATTTCAAGTAAAGGCATTGAAGTAGACAAGGAAAAAATTAAGTTGATTGCAAAGCTACCTCCCCCAAATTCAGTCAAGGGAGTTAGAAGTTTTCTTGATCATGCAGGTTTTTACAAATAGTTTATTAAGGATTTCTCAAAAATTTCTAGACCCCTTTGTAATCTGTTGGCTAAAGATGTAACTTTTTGTTTTGATGAGGAATGCCTTGTTGCCTATAATACCTTGAAAGAGAAATTGACATCAGCTCCAATTTTAGCAGTTTCAAATTAGTCCATTCCATTTGAACTTATGTGTGATGCATCAAATTTTGCTGTTAGTGTTGTCCTAGGATAGAGAGTAGACAAATTACCTCATGTAATTCATTATGTAATTATGACTTTGAATGAAGCACAATTCAACTATTTCACCACTGAAAAAGAATTGCTTGCAATTTTGTTTGCTTTAGAAAAATGTCACTCTTGCTTGATTGTTTCGAAGGTAATTGTTTATTTTGATCATGCTACATTGAGATATTTGCTTACAAAAAAGGATACCAAGCCCAGATTGATCAGGTGGATCTTATTATTGCAAGAGTTTGACCTAACAATCAAGGATAAAAGGGGGTCTGAGAATGTCATAGCTGATCATCTATCCAGGTTGGTGGAAGGAACTGATTTCAAGGAAGAGAGAGGCAAGGAGAATATTTCTATTAATGAGATCTTTCTGGATGAGTAGTTATTTTTTATGAAGGGGAGTGAAACTTAGTATGCTGACATTGTCAATTACTTGGTTAAAGGAATTTTTAACCCTCTATTGAATTCATAGGGAGGGAGGAAGTTGCTGTCAATGGTGAGACATTATTTCTAGGATGACCTAGTCTTGTTCAAAATATGCCCAAATCAAATCATTAGGCATTGCATTCTGGAAGATGAGCGGCAAAGTATTCTGAGACATTGCCACACATTTATCTGTAGAGGCCACTAAAACTAACGATACTAATATTGTGCTAAGATTTTTAAAAGACAGGATCTTCTCTAGGTTTGGCACTCCCAGAGCAATCATTAGTGATAGGGGAACTCACTTCTATAATAAAGTTTTTGTAGCTCTGTTGAAAATGTTTTAACATCACTCAGAGGGTTTCAATACCTTATCATCCAAAAATGTTAGGGCAAGTTGAAGCCAGCAACCGACAGATAAAAGCAATTTTGGAGAGGACCATGAACACTTCAAGGAAAGACTAGACATTGAAGCTGAACGATGCATTATGGGCATACAGAATTGCATTCAAGACTTCAATCGGAATGAGTCCTTATAGACTTGTTTTTGGGAAAGCATGCCATGTACCCGTCAAGTTGGAGCACAAGTCATACTGGGTTATAAAACATTTGAATTGGATTTGGAGAAGGTAGAAGAGCAGAGGAAACCACAGCTTCACAAACTTGAGGAGCTAAGGAATGAAGCATAAGAGAATCCCAAAATTTACAAGGAGCAAACCAAGAAATATTATGATGAAGTTATTCATAAATGGCACATAGAACCTAGAATGGAAGTTTTGCTCTATAGTTCACGTTTGAGTTTATTTATAGGAAAACTACAATCGCGTTGGGTTGGTCCGTTCCTTATCTTACGGGTGTTTCCTCATGGAGTAGTTGAACTGAAGAATTTAAAAGCTGGGAGTTCTTTCAAAGTTAATGGTCATTAAGTTAAGAGATACAACAGGGATGACTTCCCAATGCAGCTGAATGAAGTGTGTGAATTTAAAAATTTGTAGGAAAGGGAGTTCGTCTAGCCCAGGCATAAAATAAAGCACTTCTTGGGAGGCAACCAACTTGTTTATTTTTTAGTTATTTCAAATTCTTAGATATAGTAATGGTTTTTGATTGATGAAGTATGCTAGTTGCATTAGTTTGTATAGATTTGAAAGAATTTTTAGGTTGTTAAATTAAACCTAAGTACTTTTGCATTTGAACGATAAGTTTAATGGTTGTTTTATGTTTAAAAGGTTAAAGGCATGAGTGGACGATTGAGAAACAAGACAAATAGACACATCAAGCAACGAGATCATCAGAAGAATGAAGGAGTAATGATAAAGCACAATTCAAGGTCGCACTATTTGGTGTCATGGCCCCGAAGATGTTACATGTTAATTGAATGGGCAGTAAAATTTCATGTTGCAGCACCAAATCTCTAGGGTTGTGGCACCAAAATTATGCATTGCAAAAACACATGTTAGAAGAATTTCATGCCACGGCACTAAATTTGGCGGTGCGACTCTGAAGTGGTGCTTTGCAAGAACAAGTGGGCAACAATTTTTTGGGTTGTGGCCCCACTCATCCACACACTTAAACTCCCCTTGTACTCTTGTTTCCCACTTGTCAACTCCAAAACTTCTCTCTCCACTCCCCACGCCCTAGCTTTCTCTCCAAACCCTTCTTCTTCCTAACCATTCTTCTCTAACCTCCCTCAAACCCATGAACTTCTCTAGCCATTTTCCTCTCTTGCCACACCCATTAACCTCATCCGTCTACTCTTTCAAGCATTCTTCCTCTTGCTCGTCCATTCCAAGCTTTCCAATGTTGGCAGTGAGAAGGAACTTGGGGAATCCATTGAGTGATTCTTGCTAAGTGTTATCACTTTCTCTATCTTTCCTTTATATTTGGGAGTGGTAGTATGCAATTTTGGGTAGCACTTTGGGATTGCTTGGAGGAAATGAAGGGTGCACAATAGATTTTTGTTGAAATGCCTATGTGAAAAATATTGCAAGAAGAAGCTTCTTCTAGTTGGGTTTAGACAAATTTTCTAGTGGTGTGCCCTTGTGTGATTGGCTTCCATTGGTTTGTGTAAAGAGCCTTTACCAATTTTGGGAAGAAACTCCTGAAAGTTTGTGAAGTGGAAACAGATTGCAAGGTGGTTGTGAAGGTGCTTAAGCAAGAAATTGCATTGAGATATTGGGGAGCAATTGTATTAGCACTTCTTTTCTATCAAGTAGAGTGGAGTTGCATTGATTGGGCGGAGAATCACCATTGGAACTTTGCATCTTTGTGAAATCTGTAGGTGCATTGTACTTTCAGGGTACAATTTCATCATTCCTCCTAAGAAATTAGTTTCTGCTGGACCTTCTAAGAGAAGAAGAACAACATCATCTAATTCACATATTCAACTGACTTTTTCAATGATGACGTAGTTAAACTTTATCAAAATTCCCTTGTGAATCGGACATGCATTCCAAAAAGGGGCTTTGTTGAGGCATACCAAGCCATTGATGATCTCATTATTGATAGAGATTGGGGAACATTTATAACTGAACCATGTGTTGTTATAGTTCCCGTAATTCGAGAGTTTTATGCAAATGCTTGAGTGAAATATCATGCAAGTCCAAGGGAATTGAAAGCTATTGTAAGGGGGAAAAGTGTACCTTTTGACAGGCACACCATAAACAAGGTTTACGACCTTCCAGATAATGAAGATGATGATTATTAAACCTTGCTTTAAACAAGGATCTGACTTTGATGAGATCATAAATTTTCTTACATAGCCTGGTAGCAAATGGATGATGAGTAGGGACAAGGCGCTTAACTTCCCATGGGGATAGCGGCACTACTTTGTTGCAACCAAGTTATTGCCAACTAGCCATGTATCACATGACGATAGAGAGAGCCTTGCTAAATTATGCTATACAAATGAGGATAAATTATGACGATAGAGAGAGCCTTGCTAAATTATGATGTAGGGCGCATCATTGAGCAGTCCATCATATCTTTCATATAGACCAACCAACATTTGGATTGGGACATTCTTCCCTTATCTATGAGTTGTGTTTGCAAGTGGGCGTTCCTACCAGTGCAGCAAAGGAGGTTCAACCACCCTTACAACCAATCACTCACTCAATTCTCTCTACATTCAAAAAGTCGACTAGTGCAAGTGCTGGAGCCGGTGCATCGGCTGCTACCTCGAGCTCTTCTCAATATCAACCTTCCAAGCAACCTCCCATTACTGAGCCAACAATATCCGATTTACATGAACAAATCAGGGAATTGAGGAACTACACTAAGCATCAAGACAAGGAAAGGCTAAGGGAGCAACGGTAGCAATTTGAATTCTTTGTGGACTACACTAACACCTTGAATACCATGTTTCAGAATTACAGTACGTCGCAAGGATCAAGCTCCATAGTTTTTCTTACTCCACCACCTTATCCACCAATCTCTCCACCTATTGAAGAATTAGATTACGAGTTTGACGATTAAACTCAACTGTCTTAGGGAAGTCCTCTATTTCCTTTCCTTCAGTATACACTGAGGACAATGTTCTTTTCAAGTTTGGGTGTGTTTAGTATGATATTTTGTATGTGTGGTCTGTCTAGTTTATGTATGTGTGTTTGGCTAGTTGTGTTATGTTTAAATCTCTATGTTTAGTGGTATATTTGATTATGGTTATGTTTGGTCTTTAAAATCATGTAAAAAAATATTTCTTTTGTGTGTTTTAATTATTGATTTGGTTCATCAAACAAAACCAATGACATATATAACATTTGACAATTATTAAGTTGAAAATGATAGAAATCACTATTGTTTGCATACTTGACTTGATTTCTTGTCTAATTTGCTATAAGTTCTTTATACACATTGATCACATCAACATAGCCATTTCTTTTGAAGTCTTTGAATACTTAGCATCAGTTTAGGAGACTAAGCATGCATTGTTCAATTTGAATTCTAGAATTCAGTATAACTATTTTCGAGACAAGAACTAGATGATATAAAAGAAGAACATGATTAAAAATAAGTTTGGGGGGATCACATCTCTATGAATGAAAAGAAAATAAGTTTTGAGGAATGTGATAGTAATACAGCCCAAGGATTAGGGAGGGATCACATTCAAGAAAAGAAGATAGAATGAGAAATGTGATAGTAATAGAGCCAACAAAAAGAAAAAAAATCTCAAATGCTCATCTAATGTAGTCTCTCTTGTTTAATTAGTGAGTTCATAGGGTTTGCATTAAACATGTATTGCTTAGTTACATGAATGAATATGAGTATGAAGCAACTAGATTGAAATGACTATAACTATTGTGCATGTACTTGGAATTTAAAGTGGATAGGATGAGGCTTAAGTTAAAAGTGTAGACATGAATGATATCCTGAAATCTTCTTCTTAGCCGTGTAAATTGTTCTAAAGTTTTTGAACTATGGACTAGATTAATGCATTTTGTGTTGTATTTGGAAGTTTATTCTTTCACTTTACTCAAGTATGAGCAAATGAGTAAGTTTGGGGGTAATTGATGAGTGAATTTTATTCACTTATATTGCATATTACTCAGATTGTTAATACTGTTTATCCTCTAAAATTTGTGAGTTTTTATTTGATTTTGTGACCTTCTTGTAGGTGCTTTGATTAAAGAAAGAATAGTCCAAATGAAGCATAAAAAGAGATGTAACTCAAGGATGAAGAAAGAGTGCAAATGAGCAAGAATCAAGTTAGAAAAATTTGGGGTCGCGGCACCAACATTTGTTCAAGCCAAAACGGCATCTAGCAAATTTTGAAGTTGTGGCGCTAACGCCGTCCAAATTTTTTGCAGATATTTTGGTCACCTCATTTCCCACTTTTTAAGGCAACGAGAGAGGGCATTTCAGGGAATTTTTCATCATTCATTCAAGGGGTTTTGCTAAGGGTTTTGAGGGACGGAGCTTTGGTTTTCCTTATGGAGAAAAAAAGAGATTTCAAGTAAGCAAGAGGAAGAAGAGAGGATGTTGTACATTGTGATGATCCTACCTAAGGGAGTTATTTTGATTTCATTTATGAATGAAATCCCTCTTCTAGGGGTGAAGATGTTACCCTATTTGATACTCTTTGTTATGTGAATTATTGGGTATTAATGATTATATGATCTTATTTCATTCATTATGTTGTTTGCAATGATTTAATTAATGTTATCGCTTGATCACCAATATTATGAGTTAGATTGATTATCTAAGCATGGTTAAAGTAGACACCATATGCTAAACCATGAGCTCCCTTGAATGAAAAGAATAGATTGTTAAGGTATACACCATATGCTAAACCATCTTATTTTGATTCATTGAGCTCTTGAGCTTAACAAGTTTATAACTCAATTATGCTATACACCATAGGTAATTGAAATGAGTGAAAATACTTAATTTGTACCTGCATACCTAACGATAATGATCATTGAATGAACCCAATTGGAGCATTGAATCCAACATTCCACTAGCAAAGGGGTATCATTTAGTGGCGAAATCGGATCCCTAGACCCTTGCATCTTATTAGTCTCCCTACATTATTATTAGTCACTGGTTTTTACCATTCCATTCAATTTCTGATATTCCATCTAACATTACACCATATTCATTTAGTTCTAAATACATTCTTTTTAAGGATAGTGTAGTTCAATAACTAAAACTAGTTAAATAGGCTTGGTCATTCTCTATGGGATTGACCCTTGCATTGCACACTATACTCCTAAATGAAGTATTTTTTGGAAGAGTAGAGTAGAGTGTTTACTCGAACCACTATAAAAATCCTTGTGTCTTATTTTATTTGTCCATTAATTGAGTGATTAGATTGATTACTAGAGGGACGTTTGATCCAAAAGGGGTTTAACAAAAATTTAAGTATTCAATTCACCCCTCTCCTCTTGGGTATTTGCCTAAGCTTTGGGACCAACAAGTGGTATCAGAGCAGACTATATAAACACTTGTAGTGATCTAATGGCAAACCCATATCCTCTTCACAGATATTCCTATCTGGTGGAACCAACTTTGCTTACTAGAAATTGAGGATGAAGCAATTCATTATAGCTAATGATATGGAATCTTGAAGACCATTGAAATAGGAATCACTCTTCCCACTGTTGAAATAGGTACATGGACGAAAGAGGAGGCTACCTTAGTCCAAAATAATGTGAAGGTTATGAACTCTTTGTTCTATGGACTATCTTCATCTGGGTTTGATAGAGTATCCTCTTTTACTACTATAAAAGGTATTTGGGATAAATTAATGTCTATATATGAAGGATCCTCAAAAGTCAAAGGAACTAGAAAGAATATGTTGACAAGAGAACTAGAAAACTTTAAGATGAAAGAAGCAAAGGATCTGAATGTTCTTCCAATGGACAATCTCATCAGCTCACTAATGTCACACGAACTAATCAAAAGTTAGAGAGAGGAGCCAACCAAGCGAAAGAAAAGTATTGCTCTAATGGTGACCAAAGAAAGCAGCTATGACCCTGCATCACAATCTAAAGATGATATGGCCATGTTAATTAGAAACTTCAAAAGATTCACAGGAAGCAGTAGAGGCAGTACTTCAAGAAGATAGCTTAGACAACAAAAGAAAATGGCTAAAAGAAAGAAAGATCTCCCCACATGCTATAGATGTAGAGGAATTGGACACATGTCTCTTGAGTGTCCAAATGAAGAAAAAGTGAACCTGAATAAGAATGATGAAAGAAAAGAAAAGAAATATTTCAAAAAGTCATCAAGAAACCAAACTAGAGGAATGTACGTGAATGATGAAGACTCCTCAAGCACAAATTCAAGTGAGAAAGGTGGCAATGAAGTTACGAGCCTTCTAAGAATATACTGCATGGCCCATATGGAGAACAAATTGTTGGTCCC